>LUCH01000718.1:146205-170448 GCA_013368495.1 Paragonimus heterotremus | reverse complement strand
CTAACCCCCTTCTTCCTGATACGGAGGTCAGCAGTTCCACAACTATGAAAATAGTTCTGCTGTATGCCCATAGGATAGTGCCTCATTACCTAAGCACTCCTGTGCGGTCACTAGTGCGATATAGAATCCTATGAGTGTAACTGCTTTTCGTCTGACCGCTCCCCTTTAGCCTGTTTGACAAGGTTGCACCTGGAAGGACCGGAATCCTAGTCAGCATAGCCCGCCGGATCAAAACAGTACACAAGCCCGATCACCTCGTCAAGGTAGCAGTATAGTTATATGTTTTCTGCCACGGTTCGCGCATAATCAATTTGTTGAATGCATTTCTGACTTAAAGTCGTGTTATATGGCGGATGAATTGTGAAGGGGTTTTGTTCTCTGACTCTACTTGCATCCGAAGTTTTCACAGGACAATTCACCATTTGCAACCATTCGTCTTATGGTGGCTTTGACCTGAGCGAACCGAAGTCCGAGATCACGACTACCGAATTAAAGGAGTTTAATGAAAGCGATATTTTCCAAGGCACAAAGATTCCCTTCAGAATCAGTCGTGTTAGCAGAATGAGGAACGGGACAAATGGAAGATATCGAAACGGAATGTGCAGAAGAAGGTTGAGTAGTGAGCGAACAATAATAATAAACGATGTCTTGCCGATCGTATGTTGAGACAAAAAGTGACAGCAATGTTACCAAGCTATATTTGATGACCTATTGTAATTGTTCACAACAGATCCAATTAGATTAGATCCGGTTTGGTTTAGAACAAGTTTCCTCTCGAACGACCGATAAATTCCGGCGAATATTTTCCTTTGTTGGACTAAAATGAATGTCACCACAGCTAGGTTACAATGGCATCGACCACCTGAAGGCGAAAAGTGCTGTCACCACATCTGGTCTGTTGAATAAGCAGTCAACACGAAAACATCGCTCTCCCCTCTGAACGACATCTAAATCGACGTGATCACGGTTGTCTCCTACAGTCTTTCGTACAACGGTTGCGCAGCTTGAACAAGATGAGGCACTAAGCAACTGAATACACGTGCAGAAGTCCCAAGGATACTCTTTCAAGTTAATTTCTGGCCACCATAAAAATGACAAACAGTTGCGATCCTTTTTTGGAAATCACACTTGATGGAACATAACCTCAATGTCAGCCATGATTACCACTTTTTCTAGCCTAAGTCACAACGGGACTGGACCCTGACGTGGTATGACGGCTAGCGTACCTCGATGGCCTGTGGGGCTAAATTAGACAGTGGCCACCACACTGACAGTCACTCATACCAGGCAGGCCAGTAGGTAGAGGTCTGACAGACCACAGCCCCTTGGTCCTCCAGATTGGGGGTTGGAAAAAAGATAGCATCTTTATACGGAAAAAGTACCAGTTCCGGTACACCTCCACTCCCCCGCTGCCTTGCGGTACAAGCTTTTGGGTCAAAGGCTTTGGTTGAGAACTCTAATAGTTCTCCTTTTTAGGTGTGGGCGTTCTGGCAGTATCTCAGCCCACATACAATCATGAATAATTACAACATAAGTAATTCCATACTGTATCGGCCGTCTCGCAGTATAAATCGGGTCGCCCTATCTGCTGCATACAGCAGGGTGGACAGGCGAAAACACGCTGCTGTTGACCCCTCCACCACTGTTCTATCAAATTTGGCTCTCAGCCCTTCAACCCCCATTTCTGATGGTTACTCTGCAGGTCCCACAATAGATATAACTAATAATAGTGATACCATTCTTCCTCAGACCTCCCTCATCCCTTGCTTATACCTAGAAAACGAATCAGTGTGAGTGCTTTCAACGTTCGCACTCTAAAACAGATTGGTCAGCAGGCCACTATCGCGTGAAATTTAGACTCGTTGCATGTCGGTGTCTCCTGTATTTCGGAGACTAAAATCTAAGACAATAGTCAACGTATGGAGCTAACAACATCTACACTATCTGCCCGATACTGGTGATTCCATGGCTGCCGCTACCGGTCAAGTTAGAGTAGGTGTAGTCCTCAGCACGACAGCCGCAGCCGCATTAGTAAATTGGATTCCTGTTAACAGTAGACTTTGTACTGTTCGATTGGAAGTTCGATTTGGAAGTTTCGATTGGAAGTTTTTCGACTGGAATTAAGACCAGCTCTAGACGTAAAACTCTTAGAGACCTCCCCGATATGTCTGCCTACGCTTCTACTGACTGCGGTGACGTCAGTGTCAAGGACGCGTTTTACTCGAATCTGGCCGCTCTTCTTCGCTCGACATTTGTTTCTGATATAATCGTTCTGGCCGGAGATATGAAGTTCCAGGTCGGCTGTCTTGGTGAGGCCGAGTCTTGTTTGGATGGCATGTTTGGGATAGCGTCACACCGACCAGATAATGCGATTGTTGCAGTTATGCGTTCAGTATAAGCTAGTTTTAGGCATCGTGTACGTCACTATTATTCTTGGTGTCCACCTCCGAAGCTAGTCTGCTTTCAGGTAGACCTCATAGCTTTTAGGTATAGGTGACGTGATTCGATTCAGGACTGTCGTTCTTATTGGAGCATATACTCGGATTCAGATTATGCGTTAGTACGTTGTCGTTTCGTTCTTACTTTTGCTGATCAACGTCCCCACCGACACCGACTGGCTGTTGAGAAGCTTGCTATACCGTTGGTAAGGCATAAGTACTAAATCAGTTCAGAAAGCTGCCTTAATGGTACTCACCCCGAAGATTCCAATAACTGCTGGACTCAAATCTCACCGGCCATTCAGAAAGCAGGTAGTGTCTCATGCGGCACGGGTGTACTGAGTTTAACAGACATTGGATCTTGGAGAAAGTTCTGGAGTTGTTAGAAGTCAGACGGAACATTCTTCTCGGCAGTTCATATAGCAAGTATAGGAAAGTTGTCCGGAGGAAGCTGTAACGTTGCCTTAACGCTGACGGTAAGGCTCGAATAATAGACAAAGTTAAGCAAATGGAAACCGCTTTTGCTTCGGGGGACATCGGCACACTCTTTAGGTTTACTCGTAACACTGGTTCCAGATGACCGTCTGTGAGTAGAGCTATCAGCGAGGCAGATGGCACACTCATCTACAATAAGCCCAGAAGGTTGGGGCGGTGGGCAGGACATTTTGTGGGTTAAATTAGCTGGCATTCTGCTTCCATCACATTTGTACTCTTCATCAACTTTTGGAGCAACGTCGTGTTTACCCCTGGCCGACGGTTGCCGTATTTCTCGATCATAAAAGTGCGTTTAGAGTCGCTTAAACGCAGGGTCGTATCGATCAAGTATGCAGACATACTATCAGCGCTTTTTTCCCATACTTCTGCTCAGGTTAGGGTTTACGGCGAACTGTCTGACAGTTTCAGCACTAGGAGTGACATACGTCAAGGCTGTCCATTTTCACCATTTTTGTCTAATTTCGTCATGGATGAAATAATGGAGGACTGTTTCCAACACTCACAAGATGCCGGTGTGGACCTCCTACCTGGTGGAATACTGACTAATCTTGATTATGGTGACTACAAGCCGTTGCTGTTTGACACTTTCCAAACAGCACAAGCAACATTGGGGGCTATTTCACGTCCTGCTAAATACTTTGGAATGCGCTTTACAACCTCAGAGTGTGAAGTGCTTCTACAAGGTTGCTGTGATTAGGTAGATTTATTGTTAGATGAAGTCATGGAGAGTGTCGACCGGTTTGTGTACCCGGGAAGCTGTGTTAACGGCGATAAAGGTGTAGTGAATGAAATGGAAACCCATATCTCTGGGGCTAGGGCGATACTACCTAATTTGGAGCATCTCTGGCGACAAAGAAGAATCTCTCTGTAGCTTTAGAGTCGCGTATATCAGGCAATATTAAGGGCTTCATTACTTTACAGTAGTGAAACCTGGCCGCTCATGGTAGAAGACGTGAACCGTCTTCAGGATTTGACCACCGATATTTGCGTTCGATCACTCGTATCGGGTGGCACTAGCGAGTGAGCAACGAAGAAATGAAGAATCGGGTGTTTGGTAGTGATTGTCAAACGAGTTCTTTCGTTTAATCCTTACATTTGCACAGACAGATGATTAAACCATGTACTAAGGATGTCAGCCAGTCGTCACCACACCGAGCACTATTTGCCGATAATGCGGCCAACTGGCATAAGGTGCGAGGTGGATAGATGACCTGGCGTAGAAAAATGAAGTCTTTCACCAAAGGGTTGTTCACTAAAGGTTGAGTTCGTTTTGCCGGATAGGACCTTCGCGACTCACAGAGTCGCTGGGTGGAGGCTAGGTGGGATGGTGTCTAGTCGAGCTCATTGGCGTGAATGTTGTCGTTGTTTGACCGAGTTGTCTGTGAAGTGAGTGCACTTAATGACGTGGGACAGTGGGCGCCCTAAGGAAGCTGTTTTGCTGATGACGCCTTACTTTCACTTACAGCTCGGTTGTTTGTTTTCGAGGTGTAGGCACCTTGATGTTAAATGGTTGAATGTAGACGTAGCTATTTCTTCTAAGAGTTGGGTCCCTTGCCCTCCCCTTTTTTCCCTCTCCTCTTATACAGGGTTTGATTTTTTCCCTCGTGGTTGTGTGGCAGTTACGCATCAATGTAAACCACTCATGTGTCGCTGTCTATGATCACGGTAATGTTGTTGGTAAGTCTGAGCAGGCCACCGACTAGGGAACAGTTGAACGTTTAGAAAATGCGACGCATATTGTGGGGCGCATTCGAAAACGGTGTACGACTTATCCCGCTTGGTCGATTGAAAAATTGAATGCTGCGGTAGATACCATCTATATGGGGCGTTGTCAGCAGCCGGAGCAATCTCAGCGTTAGCTCTTTCGGTTTAATTGTAAGCGATGGCAGAATACGTCGCCACCAAGTCCGGATCTCTTTGAAGTGGCATGTGGAACGTTTGAAGGCGCCAAATTGCAGCTGATCGATTTTTAGGCAAAAGTGATGGTTCTGTACGCTAAAGAAGACCGATTCCACTGTGACCATCTTTTAATAGTATGGAATGCTCCAACTCTGACGGCGCCTTACGGCTGTCGGTGAGCATATCTCTTTCCTTATCGGATGCTGGATCTAGAGATTACATACTGTGTCATGTTTTTATATTACTGCGCATGTGTTGAAGCAAGTGAGCATCAAATGTGGAGTCTTCATGAACCTACTGGGTCCCTGAGCGTCCACCCCAGTATAGCACGCGTTGCATATGGTTAACTTCATTTATCAGTCCTCTGTCTTATAATCTAATGAGTTTCGGGTACGTTTGACCCGATCAGTGTGCCTGTTTCGAAGACTGAACAGTTTACAGACTGAGCATCTCTGCTGTGTTTCCAGGACCGCAGTTCGTTCTTCGTAAGAACAACACATTTCACATCTGGCGCTCTTTCGACTGATCAAGCTCGTTTGAATTCAACGGCAGCCTTCGAGTAGACTAATTCCATATCAAACTCCACTTCCGTTGAAATGAAGTTACTGCGCTGATTGAAAGTGCTCAGCGCGAGTCGTTTTGGCTGCTTGGTTAAGCCCAATCCTTTTGCCAGTGACTCGCTAATTAGAATGGCCCACCATTCAAAAACGCACAGGCCTGTATGATAAGTCCTGTGTGTCGCAACACAATCAATACCATTACCAACTCTACTTGAGGACGGCAAACAGACGTTTTTGCTCGGGTGATCGGAAGCAGCACTGTCAAATGATGGTTAGTAATGGTGCTTGAAGTAGAAACAGGTGTGCCAGGATACAACAAGAAGTGATGATCTCCATCACGTCCTTCGAACATGCAGCCTCGCAGCCTTTTGTAGTTGGCCGCTACATAATTGGATTCCAGGGACACGCAATTTAATTTGCGTTCTCATATTATATCTAACCTATCACTAACAGTCCTCATCAAGACTGCATATTTGTCGAGATAGTGCTAACTACTGCAAGTGAAACAGCGAATAGGAAAGGTCGGTTGGTTAGCGACAAGCCGACTTCTACTTTGCGTCACATGTGTGCTTCTTTTTGGGCTGGCATCGTTGAATCTCACATTTCATTTTTTTAAAGGGTTCCAGACCTTGTGTTTGACGTTATTTCGTCGTCTTACTTACACGCTGTGTTTGATCATTCCCCATCACACATCACTAAATTAGAAAATAAAGCCTCATGGTTCTGGCGGTTACTTGTTGCAGCCACATCAGCCTATTCAAAACGAAGATGAGACGGAAGCCTTCTTACGATTTTCTCGATGGTTTTACTGGCATTTGGATCGGAGTTGTATTTTATCTCTGTAAGCGTGGGGGTCACAAATGCGTATTTGATGAGCCAGTTAAATCATGGTCGTCTAATCCCCGAGATGCAGATGTGATCCATTCAAAAGATCATCTGTGAAGGACCTGACAACTATATAGTTTCGATGGAAACGTTTGTGAAGAATAATCCCGACCAGCAAAACCATCGTTTGCTTCCAACACTATGCAATATTGAATAGCGGCTCTGGCTAGAACGTCACACAACTGAGTCAGGTAGGTTAGTCGTGCCAGTCAGTCGTCTTTCCTTCGACCTTGATCCGAAATTTCTTTATAAATGACCAGTATGATTTTGGATCGTAATCAAATTGCTGAATTTCTCGCCTAGGTGAATCTAACTGCTGTTACACGACACGGGCCACTACTTCGGCTTCGGAAGTATTTGTAAGTGGTGTTGGTTTAACTGGTTGAATTTCCCTAGAAATTAGTTTCGTTCTCTCCTTTTCGACTGGCACACATTTTTATGTGGCCTGCTTCATTCCCCGCAGTTCAGTACGTTCTTCCAGCTCCCCGCCACGAAGTTTCATCGATTCCATTTCCAGATCTTTTCCCAGAAGAGTATTCCCTGACGGTGGGGTTGACGACAGTTCCAGATCCTTAATGCTGTGACAAATCAGAGGCGTTGACACTTCACACATAAGGACCTTCCCTCTTTTTGCGGATGACGGCTAAGCTGTCAAACTAATACAACAAATGTTTTATCAGTGGTCTGTCGAAGTTGAAAGACTGTCTTGGCCAATTCTTGGTGATTCTGTTATATTGCTAATAAGTCGTTTGGCAGATTTATGATTTTAGGTGAGACCTAACTGTGAAAAGTCAGGGCTTCGGCTGGTTTCAGACCAGCCACAGAAACACCATGCCTCAGTGCGGCAAGCGCTCTACCAGCTGAGCTACGAAGCCACACCAGGAGCCCGGAAATTCCACATTTGGACTCGGTTACCCACCCGTCCCACTGTGAAATTTTCGGGCTCCTGGTGTGGCTTCGTAGCTCAGTTGGTAGAGGGCTTGCTGCGTTGAGGCATGATGTTTCTGTCGCTGGTTGGAATCTAGCGGAAGCCCTGACTTTTCACAGTTGAATCTCATCTAAGATTCTGTCATAGCTGGTATCAAACAAATACAGCCATGAATGGGAATCAACATACATTCAAGATCTTTCATCTGAGGACAATAGCCCCCGTATACGTCAGGCGATAATAAGGTAACGTAGTCAAATAAACGAACCGAATATGTTACAGTTGGTAAGGAAACTACGGTCAAATGAGGGGGAAAAATAAAAACAGACGCGTCAACGGTAGTTACAAACAGTAATGTCCGAGTGTTTAGTTTGTCTCAAAAGTCCGAAGACGGTATCGTAGAAGGCGTTCTTGACAACACTCAAACTATTGTCTGTTGGAGCATGTGCAGACTTGGCCTGTGCCGACAGATTTTAACTGAAGTGCTAAGTCTGTCTACCTAGTGGTGGCCACTCACTGGGGTTTAGTCGAGTTGGTTCTGCTCCTTTGTAGAGCTATGTACAATCCCCACTTTAGTGTAACCCCAAGATTTGGATTCATTGTCATTGGAAACCTTGGAAAAGAACCGCCGATCCTTAATATTTTCCAGGGGCTAATTCAAGTGAAGGACTGTCCTAGGATCGTAAAAGCGCGTCTTTAAAACAGTAAACATCCAGCTCCAGACTCCGGAGGATGATGGCTAGAACGGCTTGCTGACCTGTATGTCTTAGATTGCAAACACTAAAGACGTCAGTGCTTACTAGCTATCCTGGTTTGTAAGGGGGCAGATGCATAGGTACGTGAAAACAATTGCACTAGTCTGTTAGGGCAGTGAGAACTTCTCATACTACCTTGTCACTTATGCCGCGGACGGATGTTGGTTTGAGGGACCCCGCCTGAGGCATCTGAGCTAAAAGTCTGACCTGCGAGGCAACAGGAGGTGGAATTTATTTGTGTGACCATTTCGAAAACTTGATTCTGCTCAAAACAGGCGAGAAACAGCACTAGTGACACTAAGCAATCATGGTTTCATTGAGCCTTCCTGTTTTATTTCGTTATCAAGAAGAAGCAGTAAAATGGAGACTTATAATCGGTCCCAAAGCCTTAGCTTTTCTACCAGTTTGATCAGATCGGCTTACAGCCTGTTTGTTTAAACACGTGACGCACGTAGGCGACTTAATTTCTTCAGGCGCTCATTACAAAAAAAATCCAGTGATGCGCCCAGGCGCCATCCGGATTGATCAATGCGCTGGCATGTCAATCTGCTAGAGTTTTCGACAGTGATTGGCTGTGGTCCTCCCCGAATCATTGTACGTCCAATTCAAGCGCTTTACAAACTCTCACCCGCAACCAGTGATTGAATACTTAATTAGCAGTGAGTGGCTTTCCTATCATGAAGGCGCAGCAAATTAGCCGTCATTGTCTGATCCTGATCACTGTTGCACATGATGGTTGTATTTGTAGCTACGTCAGGTTTTTGAATGACATTAAAATTTTCCCAAGTTAATGCGTATACGCCGATGGTCGTAATCAACCATTAGGCGATCGAAGTGCCTTTTGTTTGAAGATATCTTTTCTAACCCTTTTCTCCCTTACTGATAACAAGCGCTCCTGCAACTATAAAAATAGTTCTGGTGTACGCTCATCTGCGCAGACCTCACTACTTAAACACTCATGCTGTGCATAGTGCGATGACAACCTTATGAATGCAACTGCTTTTTGTTTGACTGTTCCCCTTTGATCTGGAAAGAGCGAGGTCATGGTCGGCATAGCTCTTTGGATCGATGTAGTGTGCAGATTTGCCACCACATCAAGGTAGTACCGAATGACAAGCGCTCTTTAGGAACACGATTTCGTCAACGGGACAATGAAATTTCTGATAGAGAGTGAACAGTGGCAGCTTAGTTGTCTTTTCGGCTAAGATTGTGTGAGTGAATTCTTTCCAGCACTGTTGATTTATGGTTTGTTTACTCCCAGAGCATTCACGTGTGTTCATGTCGTGATTGCAATCATCACACAGATAGATAGATAGATACTCACTTTCAACTGTCATTCCCTTGCTTGTTGTTTGTTATAACCTCACTACTTGAACTGCTTGACTTCATGTATTGGAAATCAGTCCTATCATGAACTAATACTCACTAACCAACCGTATATGACCAACACCATCGAGGTCTCTGCTCCGTTGGACGTCAGCAGCAGCGCGATAACTTCCGTTCATCTTATGTGCGAACTCGTTTTTGCGTGCTCCTAACCCTCTGAGCCGACTTTCAATAGGTGACAATATATCTTCAACGTCAAACAAGTAGACTTAGCTCACTGAACCATATTGAATCACACCTTTCCTCTGCGATAGCATGCAACATTCTGCTTCATCCCCTTTTCTGAGCTCACGAAAAGTCGTAATTTAAGCCGGCCACCACACCGCTAATATAACGATAAGGATCGCAATTTGACGGCTTCTTCCATCTGGGTGTCAATGCTTTTCATCGAGAATATCAAATGGGATGTATTCAGTGAGCTGATCTTCGAGACTACCAGCGTCACCTAGCTGCGTCTGTCGTGAATTATCCCAAGCTGTTCTGGGGACGCAGGGCGTTTCCGATCAACTTTTACATACCCCTCTGGACACTCCAGCAATAACTCTGAGGTCGCTGATATTCTTCAAGTGCGTTAGGTTTCCATTTTTAAATCCAGACGAATCGGTTTATTCTCAACTTGTCTGACAGTGAAGCTCTATCAGACGGATTCACCCTAGTTTTTGTTGTCACCAACGCACTTGTCGGACTGCTTCATATGAGAGCCTGAGGGTCACAAAGTCTGGGTCGAATGCCTCTTTCAGTTCCAAAAGAATGCACTGGTTCATCTCTCCCAGCGTTCCCGTATATCGAGTTATTCCGGCACCTTGAGTACAATGTTAGCTCTTCCGATATACAACCGTGGTGATTGAACAACCGCAAGCAAATTTCTACAAGGCTATTTGTTATCTTGCTCCCAAATTTATGTAAAGTATTATAGATGATGGCGTACGACTTCACATTAGTTTACGATCTTTCACCTCTGGAGCTTCATAGTTAGATGACTAGCTATTTATCACCATCCGCTGCCTATTCAGAAACACTGTCTACTATAGTGTTATTGTGCACGTCCCCATTTTTGACTATTTACAATGAGTTTTCCGCTTATTTTCTTCTGTTTTATGTATTGTGGTTAATATGTTCACCGTCACTAGTTTTATTCTATCCTCGACCCCCACTGAAGCAGTTCACTTACTTCCTCTCCACTTCAAAAGTCGTTCACTCTTTTATACACTCGACAGGTGGTGACTTCCAGCACCAGTCATTTCACTGTTGACCTATCCATCCACACACCACTTCATCGGCTCGTGAGATCTGAAATGACAAAAAGTAATCGGGCACTCGTACAACGCTCGAAACCCATGAGAATATGAATAGCCTAGAACCACAGAACCTTACTGTAGCATCTCGAGATAAAAAATTACATAAGCATTATATTTCCCCAAATCACATCGGCAAAGCTGTTGGTGACGATTTCCATCACACCGGTTCTCATAACTTCTGCCTTCTACAATCGCCCGACGCACTTCACCACAAATTACAGATGTGTATGATATCAGACTGTTGAGCTCCTTTAAGAGCGGATTTATCTATTAGGTGAATTATGCAAGCCTCGTGTTATGAACCGTACTGACAGGTGAGTTGTGGAGGCTGGAAACCAGCCTGCGATGAGCGACCGGCTCGTAATTGTTGTGCGGTAAGCAATACCCAAAGGCATGTCGTAAACTAGCAACCGGGCAGCGTTTGTTCAACGATCTTTCTTCGATGTGTTAATACAGTGTGCCACTAAAACGTTCGGAACTATTTTACGAATCGCGTTCTAGGCAAACTGAAAAAGCCTGTCTCTACGCAACTCCCTTCTAGAATTGTATTGTGCTAATTACCCTCTGCTCTAGGGGAGTAGTAACCATATACTAGTCACCCTTGGCTGGGTTTGGTTCGTCTCCTGCCACCTAATGTCAAACAGTGCTGATAGCTTGGTACGCGCAAGACACTGTAGGTGACGAGCACTGCCTTACTTGGTTCATGACAAGATCCCAACCGACCCTTCCCAACCGTGTTGATACGATTAGTGATAATAACGTTTGGATTCTTTAGGCAGAGTATCTGGAAAGCCTTCGTATGTGATACGAATGCGAATTTGAGCGTTTCCTATATATATTTCTGCGATATATATTATATATATCGCAGAAATTGCAAGAGTTGCATACATTTCTTGTAGGGGCACGGGCTAGGGTTACGTCATCGGACTGCGATTGATTCAATACTTGCTAAAATGCGCTAGTGGTTTGTATTAGGTTGGTTTCTGGCACCTCCACAGACAACTCAGAATACTTTCACTGTGCCCATGTCTTGGTCTTCATCGACAATAGCGCATGCATTTGATTTTTGGCAACCGGTTCCAATCTTGGTTGGATGAGTTTCTTTTTTGTCAGCGTTCACTCATACTATCAACATGTTTTGCTGTATAACAGCAACAGGAAAGTGAATACTTAAGCATTAGTTATTCATGATCTGGTTTGACTTTAACATCCTCACTGTAGTGAAAAAACCTCTCAGGATTGCTGCTGTAGAGATGGATGTGACAGTTATATTGATCCACTGGAATGTCTCCTTAATATCACATTCTAGTCCAGAGCTTGATGTGTATGATGAGAGAGATATGCTCAGATGACCAATCAGAACAGGACCTGAACCTTTTAACAAAAGATGGCTGTCTGAAACAATTATTCACTTAAAATGTGGTTGCCATGAATTACTGCCCCTAGTGGAAAATAGTGTTTTTACAGCTTAACTCGATCAAATACAGTTTTCGGGTGTAACGTTTTGCACTCTGGCGGTCTTTGATGGATGGAATTGGAAACCAAACTACCATTGAGTGCGTCACGTAACGTTTTATCTCGGTAGTACTTAGTGCTGAAGACCTTTAAGTTGGTGTCGTTTGCTAGAGCTCGCTGCTTCTATATCAACCCTTATATGGCGTTTTACTTGCGGGTAATTAACAACTAACATGCGTAATGTTTTTTTGACTGAACGTAGACTGATTCAAGAGTGAAACGATTGCATGGTCGTAAAAAGTATGTGATACGACTGTAGGTTGACGGTGTAGCAGAATCGGCAGGCAGTTTTAGTCCTTTTGGTTAGCGTCGAGGAAACTCGTGAAACTGCATCACCAACAGTTTCAAGTAACATCGATTTCTGATGAATTTGAATCAGCATAAAATCTGTCCAACCAAAGAAAGTGTTTCGTGTAATCCACAATTTTCAGCTAGATAACTTATTGTGACCAAGGGATTACAGTGTAGAACAGACGAGCACTACATTGGGTAGGGAAAGTGAAGGCCTGTAAACCGTGTTATGTTCATCTGACGAAGGCCTATTAACGGCTGAGTTGGGCTGGGTACCCTCAGACTTCGTTTACCTTTGAACTTCAGATCGAGATGTCGTTCTTAGAGTGAACGTCTTTAAATAGAAATAGCCATACTAAAAATGTTATCTTCGTTGAACATAGGGATAAAGTCTCGACGTAGTATTTACAAAATATCAACCATCATCATCTAGTTCGTTCATCGTCATCGTGTTCGTTTTACTTCTTTTTCAGCTAATTTCTTAGCAGTTGCTTGGACAAATGAGTCTCTGTTGTAATCGTTCTACAGCCTACTAGCTGGCAGAGTTATTTCTATCTCCACTTATCTTCTTGCTGTATCATGGACAATCTGATAGCGGACGTATCTGACATCGACTTCATGATCGAGACACAGTTAGAGAGACAGATTGGACTCGGCTGTCTTCCATTTTCGAACATGAACAGTAAGTGCCTATATTCTCTCCTTCCGATTAAAGTGTTTGTCAGAATCGGGTGCTGGTGTGTGCAAATTTTTCATACTCAATCAGTGCTCATTGAACAATTTGTGTCCTTTACGACATATCAAAGCGGACCGCACAGTGGTTTGTAAACATTGGTTACGTGGGCTGTGCAAAAAGGGCGATGATTGTGAGTTTCTGCACGAATACGACATGACGAAAATGCCCGAATGTTACTTCTTTTCCAAGTTCGGTAAGTATCGGTTCGTCACACTATAATGACACGTTGGCGCATACAGGTGAATGCATGAACAAGGAGTGCCCATTTTTACACATTGATCCGGCCTCCAAAGTGCAAGATTGTCCGTGGTACGATCGAGGATTTTGTAGAAATGGTAAGCCCGAGGTTTTGAACGTAAGGATTCGAACTGTTCCTAGGACCTATGTGTCGCAATCGACATGTTCGTCGTGTGGCTTGTAAAAACTATATCAATGGACTTTGCCTCTTAGGCAAAAGTTGCAAATATGCTCAGTAAGTGGTTTTGTAATCTGCCTAACTGATTTTCAGTCCAATTTGGTGGCCTCTTCCCGGAAGTGACCAAGACTCTCAAAGGAACCGTTGGATCTGTCATTATTGCAGTAGGTTTTCCTTATTTCTACCAAGTTTGCGTAAACCATACAGTGGTTTACAGTTTTATAACGGATTGCATATTGCATGGTCGTTATCACATCAGAGAATGCAATGCCACTGTCATATTGTGTGTGATCGGGTCTTATTCGCTGTTACTTCTACTACTGCTGGGTTAGACTCTATTTCTGTGTTGTTGTTGTAGTTCGTATGTAATATGTAATCTTTTGTGGACCTTTATTATAAAGCCGATTGACGTACTGGCAAATGACTGTTCTGCATCTTTTAGTGGAATTATTTACGCATAAGTTCTGCTTGTGACAAGGCGAATTAGTGATTTCATAATGAATTTCTGGATGAACCCACTAATTACTCTAGAATACTCCTTCCTAACAAGTGACATTTTCCAGAGAGGACAGAGGTGCTTATTGAGTGGGAGAACATTGGTGTCTCATGAGAAACAGTCCGTCACAACTAAACTGGACCTTGACTCACTGTGACGGCTTGCGTGTCTTGGTGACTCTAAACGAAACTAGATGGTGTGATGGTCATACCAACAGAGCCATTCATGCCAAATAGATGATCAATAGGTAGAGGTCTGGTCAGCTACAATTTCTTGATCCTCCAGGTTGGGGTTAGAAGAAGATTGGCATCCTATTCTGGAAAAGGTACTAGTTTTGGTACATCACCACCCACCCGCCGCCTTGTGGTACAGGCTTTCGAGCCAAGGCTTATGGTTGGGAATCCTTATTACTTTCCCTAGTCTGGGCGTCCTGGCAATATTCCAATCATGGATATTCACGATATTGTTACTTTCGTACTACACGGGCTATCTTACAGTATATAACCGGGTAACCCACTCCTCTGCGTACAACAGGGCCGTCAAAACGGACGCGCACTTGTGATTGCTTAATGGTATTCTCTGTATCTCAGAGTCCTGTTAACGCTTTATAATAAACTATTCGTTAGAGAGTTCATTTTTCCGTCCAAAACCGCCTCCCTGTTCGAGAAAAACGATTAATCCAATCAGAATGAGCGGAACTGTCCAAAATGATCGAGGGTTAACCTTGATTTGTTTTTTGCCCGTCCGACCTTTATTCCGCTATGCTCGTTGGTAGCCTAGTGACCCTAAGTATATTTTTCGATAGTACTCTTATTTTATGATTCAAGAATGTTTCTAGGCCACTACGCACCGTATAAATACCTCGTATTTTTCCGCCTTGTCGCATACGTTTTGAAACGGAACAAAGTTGTTTTTTGCACGCGTCTTTTTCCTTGTCTTGGCAACAAATATGGGAACATTCGGGGTATTTTTGGGACCGAGATTTTCCCGGTTAATTAGTATAAGAAGGAGAGTTCGATTTCTGCCCAGCGCACTACCATATCGAGGACGAACCAGTGTATCTTTCCAATGGTTTACAACAGGTACCAACCAACATGATAATGTCTATACGTTAAAAGTTTGTTATGGTACTTACGAGATGGTTGTTGAAAGACAATTTTGAAAATTGTGTCTGTTGAATTTCACGGAACACCCACTGTGTAACGACCGTAAATATAGTGCTGTGTAAAGCTTCTCTGGTCAGTCAGTTACAACATACTGAATGATTAGACGCGCTAGCTACCATCCTCATCCTTATCACCACTTTTAATGTCGATCCGTACCTGTTGATACTATGGCACGGACTGTCGTTGGTCCTAAGGCTGGTTCTTGAAGTGACCTACCTGCTGTTGGTGTACCTGAAAGGGTTGGAACCTCTCCTCCCTTAGTCCGGATCAGTGTGGCATATAAGTCTGATCACATTATCAAAATAGTCGAAGAGGTCGGGAGAAACTCTTTGGAGCACTCTTTGTTTGTCATTTCGACGGTAGGCTATATAGACTAGACTCCGTGTATTGTGGTCACCCCAAAGTACGATCCATAGGTGGCTTAGTGTTTTATTTTGGTTTTTGATTCGTGTACGATGGTAGCATCGTTGATAGTCTTTTGGTCTGTCTGTCTTACTTCATCCATTATGAACCCTTCTATTCCCGTTGTAGATGAACGAGGGCATAAAATTCAATTCTGTCTGAAGCTACCTCCAGAAGAGCGGTTACGTCTTCAGGAGCAACAGCGAGCTCAGAATTTGGCTAACGCTGCCACTGGTGCTATCGTGTTGAGTGGTCAGTCTGGAACAACTGGTGGAGGGCTGTTAGGCAATCGATTCCAATCGGAGCGTCTAAAGTACGGTGGCCTGATGAATTTTACTCAGACTGCGAGTTCCGGACCTCGTCAAGGACCACAAAAACCTCTTGATGAAGTTACTTGTTTCAAGTGTGGTGAGAAAGGTCACTATGCAAACCGGTGTAACAAAGGATATCTAGCTTTCCTTAGCAAGGTGTCCTTACAGCCACATGAAACCGATGTAAACAGAGCTTAGTTTTCTTTAACACGCATTGTACATATTGTACTGATTTCTACGTTTGTTGTGCGCGAAGCACGTTCCCTGTATCTTTCTATCCATACCATAAACGAGTTTTGATATGCTTTTATTTCTGACAAATTCCTCGTGTCGTGGCACTCTATCTCGTCAGCTCATCCTCCTATTTCTATATGGAAGTTTACGACGAGCCTTTTTGTTCTGTTTATCTTTGCACCTTTTTACTTCAGAACACGGCACCTACAAAATGGAATAGGATTACCCGTTTTTTTTGATTGCTCACCAATAAAACTCCGGGTATCTTAGTGATACTCACATGGTGACTGTTTAGTCTCGGTTGTACCTCAGCTGTAGTGTTTGTTTGAGTAATGTGATAGCCCATACATTTGGCCGTTTCTGTGATATGGCGTAAAATTTGTGAACGTTATAGCCAAATAAAGTGATGCCTATTTGAAGCATAGTTCAAGACGACAGAGTTTGTTTTAGGTGATTTTCTTAGTCTAGGGATGAATCCTGCGTTTAAAAGAATACATGTTGTGTACCCGGGTTCGTTAATCTCGATGGTAAGCGTTGTTCCAGACATTTCTTCTAGGCTTCTGGGCCTTAATTCTCCTAATCCACTCAATCGTATTTACAAGCGACTTGTCCACAACTTATGCAACATCATTCAACCAAATTTCCGTATTCAGAAATTTGACGTCTGAGTACAGTGAGTCTGAAACCGTCTGTGCGAAATTTCCCTCTAATTTATTATTGTTTCTTGTCCGTTATTTTGTGTACTACCGACATACACATTGGTTAGTACAATATTTTCCAGAAAATTTATTCGAATTAGACAAGATCAAACCAGGTACTTGCGTTTGATGCATCCTGCATTCTCAAACATATTTGGAGGAAGGTGAGTTTTTTGATAGAAACGTTGCAGTTCATCTGATCCATAGCGGCACATTAGTGTTCACTACTGACGTTTAACTGTCATACAGTCAAACCATAATTCGAAAAAGAAAAACGGAGGGTTGGGACTTAATCTTTGTAACCCTGCATGCCTGAATGCAAACAGTCAACATAAACGTGACCGCATTTTCTTAGCAAACTAATGAGTTATGCGGGAGTGTAAGACGACACTGTCAGGCAGATTTTTTGCAGCTTTCACCGGTTCACTCACTTGGTTGCATTTACTTCACAGACAACGTAGCTAATTAACGGTAATATTTCCGCCACACAACCTGATTTGCCTCCATCCTTGCTAATATTTTCAATCACTGGCACAATGAGTCACAATGAATTCAGTCTGGGACGTCGGCTATTAAGTTACGGATAAATGTCTGCATTTCTTTACGCCACATCAACATTTGCTTACTTCATCATTTGGTCAATCGGCTACGGTCTTGGCGACGGGTTGTTGTTGGCATCCGTAATGTATGACTCCAGCTGCTTACATCTGCACTTTTATTGACTGAACTAATGAATTGGCTCGACCTTCTCCATCACCTACCAGCTTCTCAGTGTCACCGCTGATGCCACCGGGTATATGCAGGCGAACGCAGCTATCGATGTTCGAATATGTGAAGATAGTTTAAGCCTTGCACACTGAGTACTCACGACTGTGGAGTATTATCGCTTTCACAACCACCGTATGCACGCGTCCCTCACTTGTACCATCAGAAGTAGCCGAAATCGTTGAGGGTTACACACCTTGAATACGGGCCCGCTCTATTTCATTTGCTCTAATCCTGTTGTTGATACAGTTTCCTACTTACATGTGTCGATCGTGTGTCTGCATAAGTTCACTATCCAACACCAAGTCTGCACAATCACTGCGGTTTTCATGAGCACTGTAGGTTATCAAAGTTCGTTTTGAGGTGTTTGACAAAACGTAAGAAGTTCAAGACTTTTTGTGCGGCTTGAAGATAATCAACATCAATCTACCTCCCCTCACACAGTAGGTTCACTTCGACATTCCGTGAATGTCGTTATCGGCCTTCCTTTTTTTTTCGTTTGTGGCAGTTAAACCAAAATTTTGAAATTGAGTAGTACAACGCTACTTATGATGAATATGTTAGAGTAGGGAAGCCTAGCGCCGGCAGCATGTTTGCGTATTTTTTGGGTGCACCACTACGTTTAAGTGACTGGAAAAGTGCCCACTGATTGGATAAATCAAAAGCCTCGATGCAATCAAGAAAACCGACAGTTGTTAAATGGTGGTACTCACGGCATTGTTCCGCAGTGTGACGAAGAGCGACACTGACCTTATCCATGTATCCCTGTCCACTGGTTAACCTTGTCCAGTTCTCCATAACGTATGTCAGCAGTGGTTCGAGATAGAATAGATGTTAGAACTCCAAGTTGTAGCTAATTCTCCTATGATTTCCTTCGTAAATGTGTGACTGTTGGCGAATGGTCCTTGCTGGAAGGATCTCTCAGCTTTCATGTATGATACTGCACATTTGAATATGCCGGCACGAGGTTCACTATTTATGCCATTGAAAACCGAAACGCAATGCTTGTCCTTAGTTTCCGTTGTTAGATCTAAATCTGTTGACCGTGGCGTAGCATTTCCGACGTGAGACGACACAGTAGGAAGCATGATGTACACCGACTTTTCTCCTAGAGTATCCTGCTCGGCACTCTACTTTCCAGAATTTCGTAAGGTCGAATATTTGTTAGACCTCGCCGTATATCGCAGTATTTATTCCTTAAATTACCTATGCAATTCGAATCAAGCTATAGTTGGAGTCTGAAAATTTGGAGTTGTCAAGCTCCCAGTCAAAGCCGGTATGAAGCCTGCTGTGTCACAAACATGGCTAGGTAACTGATAGTTGATCATTGTGTTCGTCGTGAGCGTCCTCTGACCAGATACTGAAGAAAATGAAAGCACATTCCTGCACGATCTGAATGTATACCTGTAATTTTGTGGGATTGACAATTCTTTTTGCAATCACGTACTGTATACCTTACAGCCCTATAGTCTAACTAAGCCCAACTGTGATTCAAAGAAGAAAAGCTCCTAGTGGGACAATGATAAACGATATGTATGAAATATGTACTCAGCTTACTAACACGACAGCTGCCTACCTTTATCGGAACAATGTGTTGCTTGTTTAAATTTGCCATCTGAGCAAAATTCAGTATGGCGCAATCGAGTGACTTGGCATCCCTCTCTTCGGTCAGAATGATTGTTTTAAAATTCTACTGGCCCCGGGATAATAACCAAATTTGAGTACATCGTTGGCAAATTTCTCAGCAGTCGATAGTAGCCTAAACACAATGGATGGATTAAGGGAGTTTGCTTTTTGAGCTTGTCCTAAAAGCCTGTCAAGCTAATAGCTTCCAACTTGCTACGAAGAAATCCACTCTACGCATACGACCGTTGTGCTAATAACCCTATCTACTCCAGGCTGTTGAACAACCTGAAGTGTGCAAACGGTCTCGAGTAGGTTCTGCACGTTGCAATCGGTCGAACACGTTGACTACTATTGTTAAATCTAGTTTCAATGAGTCTAAGTCCGAACGAGGACCACCTGTCGTCCTAAGTGTTTCAGACTGTGAACATTGGAAGCCTATGTATTAACGCGTACTCCAGGCCTTAGAGAATGACGAAGGTTTAGGTGGTTGGAAATAAGACTTACCTAGCCAATGTTACTATGGCCAACTATATCTGCTGTATGATCTACAGAATGCTTACTGTAATTGTGTATCGGTAAGGGTCGAAGATCTAAGTGAGAGGGGTCAGCAATAGCACATTTTCGCCTATGCGCACTGGATGCAGCAGATTGAACGACCCAGTTTGTGATGCGACTTGGTCATTACGGTGTCAGACTAGTTAACGTACATAACGTTAGGGTTGTATGTAGGTTGAAGTATAATCGGTAAACTCAGGCCCAGGGTTGAGAACATTTGTGATTCACCTGCAGCCTCTGACTTAAAAGGTTGCACCCGGCAACCGTAAATAAATGACAGTCTATTCGAGTTTCCCGTATAGATCTTATTGATTGTGTAGATACCATCTCTGACAACTTCTACGTAATCCAGCTTGTATCCTTCGCACGATGTTGCCGGTATCGATAATTATTTACTCGACCTTGCTACATTATGAATCTTGTGTAGCCCGATGGAATGTTGACCGGGTTACCCGTTCCTGTTTACTACCATTTTCACGGTCTTTTTTTGTACCCGTTTACGCTTGTACACGTTTGTTCGTCAAGGCGGTTTAACTCAACGGCCAAATTGTTCTCCGATAAACGTTTTACGTATCTCGACTTCTATATTCTAAATTCATCCAGGACCCTATCTCTTTAAGACTTACTGAAATGTTTTTCACTTCACGTCGTTGAGGAGTATTTCATTGGTTGCTGTTTTGTTTAAACTATGAATATGATACGTAATAGGTTAAGTCTGTCAGTCGATGGAGTCAAGCATTGTATGGTTCTTGGGGTACGCACAGACTGTTAACCGATAGCTGCAGACTCTTAACCAACCGCTGTTTGCCCTTAAACAACATGCAGCACCGTTTTTCATGACTGACAACCAATTCCATTTGAAAACGGAATACCAGGAGGCTTTAGCAGGACAACTCGCCATTCGTTGTTTTATTCAGCACGAGCGACTCCATTGGTGGATCATCACACTGTTCAGTCTAGCCAAATAGATCGTTGGGACGCGTAAATAGTTAAGGTCGTGTTTATTTTCGGACGGTTCACAGACTGACAGTATAGTACTTTTTCAGCGTTTTCATATTTATTGTTCATGGTTTAATGATTAGGTAACGGTACCAAATTACCTGTCGGACTCCAAGTTTGTTACGTTTGTGCTGAGCAAGTACGTATATACTCGGAGTTGCCACGGTCACGAGTTGTGGCGAATATTATCAAGTTGCCTAAGATATTTTGAGTAGGACAGTTTGAACCTTGACTTAATCGCTGGGGGCTATGATTTTCGGACAACGTCAACTAGCTAGAGGTCATAGACTTCATTGTCGGGATATCTTTGTTGAATTATCTCTTTATTTTAAGCCGTACAGTTTGCTAAATTAGGGAATGCATAGTCGTTCATCGTTGTGATTCGTAACCTGTTTCTTTCAGTTTGACAGATTAGCAGGGCTGATTTGAGAATGTTCCGCAGTATTATAAAGCCTGTCACTGATCGGCCATTCCGTACACGTGAAAGATCCATTTAGTTGCATTATATTGTACTACGAATTTAATTTTCCTTACTGGGGTGGAATTCGGGAGATTATCCACTCGGATACTAGTGCAGCTGACTGTTATAACGATAGAAAAACGACATAACAAACTAGTTTGCTTTCTGTGACCGACTTTGTTTGCAATTACTTTTTAGAAACGGGTGTCCCTCTGGTTTCCTCAGACTGAGATTACAGGACAAGATTGTCGCCTAACTTCTCTAATTCTTTTTTGGGTTCACTCAATAAAGAAGTCCACAGCTATTGAACTCTGTCAGGGTTTCCACTTGATCCTTTTCGGAGAGGAGCATCAGACCCGATTTCTCCCCCTATTAGAGCTAGTCAGTAGTGTATCACTTTGACGAACCCAAGAAAATGCGAGGCCGTTTGTAACGGACCGTCTTGAAATTGTTTCGTGAAACGTTGTCGTTAAGGCAGTTATGCTCATCTTCGGCTGGAGTTGACACAGCTTTACGTAAATACTACCGTAGTACATGTGGGCACGACCAGTATCTTTAACGGAAACTAGACTGACCTTGGCGGTCGAGTAATCTGAGCATAACCCACAAGCGAATTTGGCTGTCTGCATATTCTGGTGTCATGTTTAGTGAGAGATCAGTGGTTCAGTAATTAACACGGTTGCCACATGAAGTCGTGACCGGAGTTCTAGTCCCAGCCGTGGCATAGGTATGCACTGCTAGCGAGCTCTGACGAGTGAAAAATGCGATTCTAGTACTTCTTTTCGAAAGTAGTCGACTGGAAAACTCACTGGGATGAAACAGCTGCGGGTAATTGTGACTGATTTTCAATCTAGACAAAGTTAGAGGTAGTTGGACAATGAACAAGTGTTTATTGTGTGCAAGCAGCCAGTATCTGTTTGATAAAATGATACCCTAAACGTAAGACAGGGTAAAACCAAGTGGAGATCAGTATCAATGTGCGATCATGTGTCTCAAATATACTAGACGTACGTCAGTTTGATTTTTAGGTATACTACTTACAGGATTAAAGTAGATGAAATAATATGACATCTTTCCGAGGGTATGTTTGACCACTGGTGAACTGGATTTCTGATATGACATGAGGGGATTATAATTGTAACAGGTTGAACGACAGTCATGTTTTGTCGTAAGTTTTGCGCTCAGCCAACTGATTAACTGACCCGATATGATCTGAATTGCTTTAGTGAAGAGAACGTTGATGACGTTGAACAGTTCATACGAACATAAGGTTTTCTGTGGATCTGTCCATGTGGATCGTTCCGAATGTATTGCATTCGAGAGTACTGTGTTTACCTGATTGCATTAGGGTTTCAGTGACATGCGCAACAAAACTAACATTTGATTTTTTGTGCCGATGACACGTGTGCATATATTCTACTGGAATTTACTAAGTACTGGATATATGCGTGTCCGAAACGTCCTCTGTCATAAGGTAATGCAGTCCAATTTGTTGACCTTTTTATGAGTTTTGTAGTGTCACCGTCGGGTGATTCACAGTTTTAAAATCTACTCAAAGGGGTTGACACCCCACTGGAGTGTGAATACGTCAATAATATTCCGTAACCACTGCTGCATAACATATTAAAACCATACAAAAATGAAAGCGTTAGGAAGATTTGTACGAAAAGGTGCTTCGCGTCTGATCAAGAGCAAATTAGTATCCAGCCGTGTACGTTGGGTTTGCTCACGACATGATTTGCGTGGGTCTTCTTCCATTTAGTGACAAAGGGAAATGGTTTTCTCGAATATATAGATTTTCATAGAGGGCGATATTAGGCGCTCAATTTGGCTTATCTTATCCATTTTGATAGAGAAACGGACTGTATGCAACCAGATGGAGTTACTTTTGGAAACCAGTAAGTACTGAACTTCCGTGAAGTCATATTTTCAAATATTAGTGCGATCACTTCACTTCCTACAAATTATTGGCTGACAATATAATTGTACATGCGCGATGTTGAAATGGTATTTCTGGCGAGCTGCGTGGAATCTATACTTATTGACAGCTTCATTCCCTATTGAAGACGTCCACAATGTTTGGTAGTCGTTGTACGACAGATTAATTGCTGATTATCTGGGCAAAGATCTGCAGAGACCTATCGACAACAACCCTTTCTATCTCAAGTTGAAGACCGTAAACAAAAGACACGTTAATTTAATGTGCAACTCCTGTAGTGATCCGTGGCTAGCGAGATTTTAGTGCCAAACAGGAATCATTTGCTTACAGTCGAACACATCATACCCGAATCGCGACATTCACTCGAAAGGTCCAAGCGTTTTATAGGACCCTCTGTAAAACTAGACTACTAAATAAGTTGGTGGATGTTTACAGCAAGGATCATGTCTTGTTGGAATACACTATTGAATGATGACGCTCCTGAAATGTGATATTGTCGCCGAATTCTACCTCAGGGTTTACTGCTTGTTTGTCAGTAACTGGACTATCTCCTTCTGAGGCATTAATGAAATTGAAGCGTTTTTCATTTTATATTGGTCAACTCTCTGACCAATCATCAGTGACAAAAACATTATGCGGTTATTCGAAGGAAATCACTAATGCCAACTTGACTGAGAAGTCCTTATCACAATGTTGGTCATTAGGGTTTGCGTGGACCAACTTTCTTCTACTGAAACAATCAGACAACATAGGCCTTATTTACAGACTTGGTTTTGATAAATTAGTCATACCTGATTTGAAGCCACTTTAGTCGTGAACACTACGGTTACCTCATAACACCATGGACCGAATCCGAACTCCTAATCAGAGCGGTCACATGCACAGCTGCCTGACTTTAATCACAACACAGCTGGAGCCAGTATCCTTTCTAGAACAGGCCAATTGAATTGTCTATCTGTATGAGAAAATTGCCAGTTGATGTGTGTGCTGA
>LUCH01000718.1:18468-145436 GCA_013368495.1 Paragonimus heterotremus | reverse complement strand
GTTACCAGCATCATTTCACGGGTTCCGGTTGAATGGCTCTGCTAGAAGGCTATGTGAAATCTGAACTCAAATCACGTAGTAGAATGAAAACTGAAGGTTGCATGTATACACCTACACCATATGTAAAATTGTTTGGTTATATGAAAAAAAGAGATTAAAACAATGAGCCCAGTGTTGCTTGAAACATACATGAGCGCAAACTCTGAGATATGTTTGGTTATGCTTATGATGATGATTTCTGCACGTCAATCCTAACCATCCTGGACAAGCATTTCACGTATTAAAATTTTACACTCACCCAAATGGTGCCTTTAATTGCCATTCATTTAGTGTTGGAACAGAGACAAGACTATATGCAAATGGAACACATTGTCTAAGGGCGATGTCAATCGTAGAGTTCGTCATATCATTTTGCAAGCAATTTCACTAGGTGTTTGTCATCAGCATTACGTTTTCACAGATGCTTTGTTAATTCCGAAGTTACGCGTCAGCGTTTCACTGGCATCATGCCTGTCCGAGAGTTGGTGTTGGCTATCATCAATCCAGTTTAACAAGCCCACTTAGCAGAAACTGTAAATTTCCAAAGTTGGTTTCAATCAGGTGTTATATTATCAGTGAATTATGCACGGTTAGGCTTCCAGGTCGTCTATGAGTTGACTCTACTTAGTGGTGATCAATCCCATGTACATTAAGAATACCCCTTTGAGGTGCTGCATGTGTTGCAGCATTGAGTATTATACATCAGGCCCTGGCGCAGAAGGTGTAAGTGACTCATTTTAAGCGGGTCGCATGATTCAACGCGTCCCAATCGAGTAGGTTCGTGTCTGAGCTAAAAGGTATGATTAGCTGCGCTATTAAAATTGTTGCTCTGAATGAACCTGGATGGTTTGTTTGCCATGACAGTAGCGTCAACAGAAGGGTGGATCTACTGGAAAATTAGAGCTACTCAAATGGTGGTATTGTTATCTGAGTTTGATTCGTGAACCTTTAGTGAAACACAAATCGGTAAACCGTGAACGATACCAATATAGATGCGGTGCTTTCATCAACTTTTGACTGTAATTCGTTCACACTATCCCTGCACACCTACAAGGAGGTCGAACGCTACCATGAAGGGGTTGCATGGTGCACGACGTCGTTTCAGGTTATTTCGATATAAATTTCGGAATAGTTGCGTGATTTTCTAAATTGTACTAGTTGATTTATAAGCCTCCTAAAAATAAAGAAATGTTATTTACAGTAATTTTCAAGGCTCAATCTTTTCTGTTATACTCCGGTTGACGTTTGAAAAATATCTTGAAACTGATGTTTCTGGCGTTTGATGCTTAAAAAACCGGGTGATCTTACTGCGAAACATAAACATGACAACATGTCATCGCGGTTGAATGCAAGTACCGATGCCTACAAATTTTCCCTAACCGGGTCTAAAAGACTAAGTGGTTACCGCTTTACTTTGCTCTTCATCTTCATAATGTTCTGTTATTCGTTTATTTACGTACTTAGCCAGTTAACAAGTTGATGCATCACAATGGTGACAATCACATGATATAGATTGAACATTACCCACAATTGATCGCAGCCTTCGCATTCCCATAGAATTTTCAGTCGGCCTCCTCTGAAAAGAAGCACCAGACTCGAGCTCCGCTCTCATTAGAGCTCATCAATATATCCATGCATCTCCTTGTCACGGCCGGGACTAGAACTCCGGCTACGCTTTCAGGAGGCAACCGTGTTGATCACTTCGCTATTCAGCTCACATTAGACACGACCGAATTATCATATGAGAACGCACAACCATTTTCGATTGTAAGTAATGGAAAATCTATGGGAATGCGACAGCTATGACCAATTGTGGACGATCTACAATCTATATGAAAACCGAAATTCTCTACTACTCATCAGTAATCGCATGTTCATCTGAACTGATTGTAATACGATTTGTAGGTGTTTGTGAATGAACTAATTGACAGCAGTTCGTCTGAAGTCATCAAATTAACGGCGTTCATTTTGAGAACAAAATTACCATTCGTTAATTGTCCAATAATCACTTGAGGGCAGTTCTCAGGTGCGGTTGCAATTGTAACTACCAATCATAAATAAGTTCGTATTATGGATGTGAACATGATCAAAGCATTTTTGCTTCGATCAAATGTATAAATTAGACAAAAGTCGACTGGAGTTCAATGCTAGTGAAAGCCTTAAGGTGAGCAATTAACCTAGTGGTAAAAGTGAAGTAGACGAGTGGTTTTTTTCTTCGAAAAATCTGAGTGTACCGCTAATTAGCTAAATCGCACATAACTTGCTACAACTCGGGATGAAATGTCATGGCCTCCCTAAATTTTGGTGGTCTTCTTATTTACAAGATCAACACTACTATTTTTTTTAAAATAACAGACGGACATTTCCCGTTACAAAACAACGACTAGTCTTTTTGTTTTTATAGTCTTGGCAAAAATTGATTTGTTCACAGAAGTATGATGACTAGCCGAGACAAAAGTATACACCCAAAATTGTATATGCAGGTTATTTTGGCGAATTCAAGCTGATACACCAGCTCAAATGATAATCACATGAAGGGCCATCATTTGTATTGCGAACAGAGTAGTTTTGACGATGATAGCAGGAAGATGTACAGCACCACTTAATCAATGCTGCAATTATCGGATCCTCTTATCAGTGGTCTCAGCGTAAACTAGTTTCCCTGTGGTTAGATCATTTTGGAATAACAGTTCAGTTCACGTTCATGCTGTCCATGTCACTACACGATGATGTCAATTGACCGAATGGAATGAGTGAGAGTTTTGTCGTCCTAACAGATGCAGCTAGTAATCCTTCAAAGAAACTGTACGCGTAGTCATGGGAAAACGTAAACTTCTAGTCAGTCTTGAGAAATTAGGTGGTTGGATGTTTGAGCACAAAAGCCACAGTCTTAAAATCCAGTTAACTCTGAATGTTGTGAGTAAATTCTTCGCGATTTACGAACGTCCATCGTTAGTGTATCAGCTGAAACACGTAGTCCAGTAATAGCTGTATGCCTCAAGCCCTCCCAGGATGTCGCTGATAAGTCCAACCTCGGCGCATAAAAATCGACATGTTGCGAGCAGCTGGTTCACGGAAAAGATACTACTCAGTTCCTTATTCATATGTTTAGCTTTTTTTGAGGAGATATTTAGTGCAAATGTCGATATGAGATCAGAAGTACGTCCCGATTAATTAAGTTTAATTGTCATACCCGTCATTTGCGTCGCCGTAGTAAGCGTTGTTCGTTATCACGTTCTATTTTACTGGTGCCCTCTGAAACAGCACATCAACCACATGTTTAGACCACCGTCATCTGTGTTTTAATTAACCGTAGATTTATTTTCATTCGTTTCATCAATGCAGTTTTCACTTCTCCCAAGTCGGTGGGCTCATATAATCGTGCAGTAACATGGGCACTTTACTATGTAATGAATCACCAGTCATGTAAAACTTAGTCACTAGCAATGTCTCCTGGTAACTACAGCGCTTACCAAGTGATGACTTTTTTCCGACTCACAGAGCACCTGACATGGCCAACTGACGGTGGACTAGCCTATCGGCTTGAAGGTATCGTAGCAACGTGATTGTATAGTACTATTGCGGCTATTTCTGATACTTTCTTTTACTGCTGAGTTTATATCAAGACATTTCAAACAAAATTCAATCCATGGTCTTTGAATGACATGTAATTGTTTATTGCAAAAGTGCTCGTTATTCACTTGTTAGTAAGTAAAATGTTTAAAGAGACGGGTGGCCGCATCATTACGTCACGGTAAGTATGTTTATAAAACAGTTGCCGAGTTGCTGACCTACTTCATAGATATGGTACACTGCATTTGTCAATTCTTCACGAGCTTAAGTATGTTGCCGCTTTCACAAACACGATGGAACACATAGGTCAGCGCACAAGTGCTGAAACTTTGCAGAAGCTTCCTGCGCCTCAAAGTCCTGAACAGCAATACAACTTTACTAGGTAGGGTGCCGTAATTCGCTTGTAATTATTGGTCATAATTCACCGGAAGTTCGTGATCAGTTTTGTGTTTGCTGTTACTCAACAAGTATGCACAAAGGATAAACCTTAACCACATACCTTATTACTGGAAAGGTAAATAGTAGGGGTTTCAGTTGTTAACTGATTTGCTAGTTATTTGTGTCTTTTAACCTCAGATTTAGGTGATGATTACTAAACCATATACAACTTGTGCAACCAATAATTCAACCCCAGTAAGTGAAGACTACTTACTAAACTTACAGGCGACAGCCTGAGTACAGTTGACCTCAAGTATACGAAATAAGTCAGTTGATAAATTATCATCTGGTTATCCCCCAGATCCTTAACTACGAATATGGTCTAGAATGGCTTGTAAATTAATTGGACCATGTGCATCAGAACATCTTTTTTAAAGCAGCATTTTACCGTCCCAATATACATGTCATTAACACCTCTTCATGATGAGTAGAATGCCTTGTTATTATTGTTGGCGAAGCTATTTAAACTGAGTAGCAAAGGCCAACTGCTCTCAACAGTTTATGTGAAAAACTTCTGGCGCCATGACAATAGTTTGTTCGATTACAAATCAACCACAAGTGGTTTATCGATTTCAGCCTGAAAATCGGAGATGAAATACCCAGGGAAATTAACTCACGTATCTTCCTTCAACCTCAGAGGAAGGCAACTTCATGGTCTTTAGCGGATAATTGTCTGTAATATCATCATAACACCTATCTATAGTTTGTGTGGATAGTTCTAGTCCTTGCGGTACTTGTAAGATCCTACTGGTAAAAACAGGTGCCAACGACTTCTGTTGTGCTCAAATTCTTGTGTAAATTCCTATTCAGACACGATGCTTGCTCGTTTGTAGGTGGAACACAAATGGCTGATCGATTTTTTAGTATGCGAAATAAAACGTAAATTACCGCCATTCGAAGGCTGATGTCGTTTGATTACTAAAATGACGAGATAGTGTTTTTAATCTGTCGATTTTCTTGGGGGACAGTTTGATCTTTAGCTTTGCGTTGTGTTGTGTAAGGTATTGCGTTTAACCTTTAATTGGAACATTGTTTCAAACTCTGTGACGTATTTGAAAATGGTATCTCATGTTGGAGGAGAAATGAGATTGTTGACTAAATATGTTTTGTCTACAACCTTTGTTGTAATTTGTTTTGCGGCAAATAACTGTGAACTGATAAATATGTTGGACTAGCTGTCATACATAATTTAGAGATTTAAGTTGTCATTTTCACTAGATCACTTCATCATCGTTATCCATAAATAATATCACAGTTCAAAACAATCGTCCTCCGAAACAAATCTGAAAACAGAGGCCACTAACAACAAACTATATAACTTCGTCTTTGCCAATACTACATCTCATCAAGTACAAACTGCAGTCTGTTCATGTCTGTGTAACAGAAACAAACAACATACGGTTTTAAAAAGGGCGCGGAATCATGTACACACAAAAACAACCAGTGAGGCTGATTACTTTAGAACGAATTGTAAACCACCAGTAAGTTTATTCGTAGGTAACTTTTCACCTCTAACACAATAACTGACTTATTATTCGCTATAGCAGCTCACATCCGACGATCAGATAGATGGGTGCAATCTGAAAATGGCAATGGTCTTAGTGAATTGTGCAAGTCGCCAACG
Organism: Paragonimus heterotremus; assembly: GCA_013368495.1. Classification (NCBI taxonomy): domain Eukaryota; kingdom Metazoa; phylum Platyhelminthes; class Trematoda; order Plagiorchiida; family Troglotrematidae; genus Paragonimus; species Paragonimus heterotremus. The sequence goes on along the minus strand of LUCH01000718.1, from coordinate 139,762 downwards.
AATTGGTTGTGTAGTAATGACTCAGAGTCTACAGACCAACAGATAGCCACCGTTAAGAGATTCCACCGCTATATCCTTCTCAGTAACTTTAGTTGATCATATTATCAAAACGTCAACAGTGTACAGTGAACCTGATAAGATGTGCCTGAATTCGCCAGCCCGATATTTTCGACTATGATTTTTGATTGGCGGAAAATCCGATAAAAAATGTTTTAATAGAATCAAATGCTACTAACAAAGACTTTGGTTATCTTTGGTTTGATAAGTCGTTTATATGATGCTGTTGATCGACCGAATTTAAGCAGATATACAAGGAAAAGGCTTTCTGTAGACCAAGGGAAATTAAGGAGTTTCTAGTATTTACTGCTATGGCTGTGCATATAGAAGTTACTCAACCTAGCTCAAAATTCTCACTTCTGAAAATCGACTGTTTTTCCAAACATTTATTAATGTACCACATTTTCAGATACACTACATTGTCAAATTACAAAACCTATGGCCACGTTTACAAAATTTGTTTTACTGGCAACGCTGGCGGTTTCATTATCGCAAACCACACCGAGTTCCACGTTTTACGGACAACTACCGCAGGGTTGCGATTATCGAGCAGTTGAAACGCTACGGAATCTGTTGCAGTTGCTGGAGAGTAATTGCTATTCGTCAAAAGATTCTAACTGGCAACGCAACAAACGAAGCCCGGAACGCCTGTGGTCATTGGAAGTGCCCTGAGCAGAAGTCAGTCCTCTGTGTTTTTGATTGAATAAGACCAATGAAGTTGTTACAATAAAAATGTACTCCGTTGTTCAGATATTTTTCATTGTATGATCTTCGAACCGAACCGATAAGAAACAGTATAATGGTGGGGTTATGTAGTAAAACGAGGATAACACCTTAAGCCTTGTGAATTTCCAAATCACATTTGCAGCGAACGTCGTTGTGAATCAGAAAAGTCAAATACAAGAAAAACTTCCCTATGAGGAGCCTGCTTTGTACATCCGAAATAGATTGATGTGATCTAACAAACAATGTGTCATAGGTTCAACAATTTACATAAACAAACATATTATCGAACGGAACAGTTGAAGGCATAGGTAATTGGTGGGTCCAAGCTATTACAAAGCATTCGGCTACGTCGAATATTTGCTTAATTGAATTTAGTATTCTTCCAATAAGTTTGCACACGTTGCATTCCTCCTTGAAAGATAGTTCTTTGTAAACTTTCTTTCAATCTCGCAGGATTTGTTTCGGCCTATCATATTTTTCCTATGGACTTTTTAATGTAGCGGTTAGATCCTAGTAAGGATGTGATCAAGGTTAATTCCTCTTTTCAAGCTGCTCTGTGTAAACATTTGTCTCGCATATATGAATAATGTATTTGATATTGAACGTTTTTGATGAACCGACGTGAAACTATCAAAGTTAGGATACTGGCCAGACCATGTGGATTATTCAAAAGACAGCCAGTTTCCCCTGGAACTAATGAGTATGTCCAAAAGCGACAAACGATTATCATTCTCAACTTCAAACTTTACATTCATTTTTGGATTAAAACAACTCAAATAGCGCACTAGGAATTGCCTGTTCATTCAATCAAAAAGATCAGCCAGTCAAAACTACCCCCACACCGTGTCTATCAGTTTACATCTAACTGCAGAGAACATTACACAGATAGAACCAGGAAATGCTCCATCTTTAGAAAGAAGAAATATCTATCTAAGTCAGTGCAATATTGTTGGGGCACGCAAATAACGGTTGTTCACATTAGTTAGGCACATCCTGACCATTTGTGGTATAGTAAATTTGGTATTGGTGAGTCAATAATGAAAGTTTGCATCTGCCATTCTCCATATTTTAATCGTTTTGTTCGAAATTCTCAACCAGTTATTTCAAACTGATATTCACTGAGTATAGTGTACTTTTGAGGTGATGCGTCGTAAGATTTCCTACTTGTTCTTAAGTACACAGTAACACGGATCCTATCTCACAGTTTTGTTGGAAGTTCATATCACCTCATGTTCTTGTCTGTGCCAGTTCACTTTTCCAGAGGCTGCTGGTGTGACTGGTCCATCTCAGTTAATCGTTCATAACTGAATAGTATTCAAATGACGTGGTATTAGTCACGTTTGAAACAGTTTCTGAAATTGGCTGTCCGTCAACTTATGTTTAGTATATGTCAAGATATTCATTGAGCATTTTAGTTCCTTCGGGTCCTGTGAGTTTACAGGTTGAAGTGTCCATGCGGTGATGCACGCACTCCGTATTCAGCAAGTAGTACATGAAAGTTTTCCGAAAATACATTTTGTATTTCCAACTATATAGGGATCTGCGATTAGTTAGCTTCAGCGCCGTCCTGAATCCATTTCAGTGGCCAAGGGTAGAAGGCGAAATCATAAGCTGATCTAGTGGTCACTGAGAGATTTTCCAAGCAAACATAACCAGTTGAATACTGAAATTATGATTGGAAGTCTTTGATACAATATAAGCACTCGGTGCATGAGTGTCATCGTGTGCACGCTGGTTCTCCTAGTACAGTAAGTCAGAGGTGCACGTGTACATAATTAGGCAATCGAAAATGCATCACAATAGCCGGGATCTTCAAAGAAGCCTTGCGGCTGCAGCTCAGCAAACATTTCTGTAACCAACCATGTTTGAGGCTAACCAATCAGATTTTTAAATATGGCACATTTGTATACTGGAAGATTTGGGCTAAAAGCCCTAATATTTTTTAAATCACAAAAATTGCGTTTGCGTTTCTACTTATAACATACGTATCGGTAAACAAGAGGTGTTCAACACATAAAAAATGAATGTGCGCCTACGACTATACGTTGTCCGAATGTTCATTGTTCACTTCACCCTACGACGAATAACAAGGTCATATCGGATAGGTCAAAACCCCATTCTTAAACAGCATCCGAATTTAGAATATTCATAATTAAACAAATCTACTGAAGCCATTCCAAATCTGCCTCCCAGGTAACTAGATTTCAGTGATTGTATCGTTGTGCGTATTGTGGAAAGAAGCATTTTGCTCCGCTTTTTGTTGTCTCCATAGTCCAAAGCAAATTACGGTTATTCATAATAGGAATCATAAACAGTGTTCTTTCTAGAATAGTTTTTGGGTGACGGGTTATTAAACGATGCTGGCTGCTTTCGCGTTCTACGTGTAATCCGTTTGGGTCAAGACAGGCATCTCTGAACTGCCAATACCGAACACTTGTCTAGACTTACTGATTACAGTCGTACATCCATAGCAAAACAGGAAGATGACATCTGGAAACAGTTTTTAGTTCTAGGTATAAAATGATATACCGATTACTTTGCGTTATTTTCGGTCTGCTTGGGCTACGATCGCCACGGCCAGAAATTCACCTGAAAACATTCAGACTATGTAGATGGGTTTGGTTCGTGAAATAACACAAAGACGTGCTAGCACATACCGCATACATTTCTGTGGCTCCAAAAAAAAGAAGAACATTCTAATGTTCATAGCAGTCCTCAGTGTTCAGAAGAGCAAAAGCTAGGAGAAGCAGCCTGAAACAGGAACAGGTTTTGTGTGTATCACTTCAACAAGGTACATCAACTCTCTGAGACTGGAGGTATGGCATGTAAAGCTGTCATCTGTCTGTGAGGATGTCAGAGTATTTCTAGGTCATATAATGGGTGATTAACAGTAGGTAGCGTCTCCTGCGATTGAAACACATTATGGTGTGATGGATTGTCAGGCCGGAGGTGTGGGTATTCCAGCTCTCGGCGGAATACGTCAAAGTAGGGGAGGTGCGTTCACAAACCCACAGCGAGTAGATCGGGGACGGCGTGGGCGACAGGATGAGTCATCGCTCGACCGGATCGTGCCGACGGGTGAGACATGGCAGGTGAAATTGGATAGACGACCGAATCGAAGGCGCAATTATTCCAACACTCGGAGGAATATCGCAACACGGTTACGGAATAAGGTCATAGCCCACAGTGAATAGATGGCGGAAAACACGAGCAACCGGACGAGCCATCGCTAAACGAAATCGGACCAACGGACGAAGAATGGCAGGTGGGAAGCCCCTCAATGGAAGGCGCTGATCGCACACATAAACCGGGCAGAATTGCACACAACGTGTAAGCGGAAACCAAGGGGTGTTGTGGACTGGAATTATGATTCAAAAACGCGAGCGCGCACGTAATACGGTAACTAGCGTGTTGGAAAATAAAGATTGTACTTTATTGGACGCCTTTTTGCTACAATAGGATTATTGAGTTGGAGATTAAATGAAGAATTTTACTGTAGTTTGTGATCTCAATCTCTAAAACCAGTGTGGCTCTTGTCCCATACCAGTGATTTGTGAACATGTGCGTGGAAATTTTCCAGGACTCTTCTACAAGATCTTCGTTGTATTTTTTTTACCAATAACATGACAAATGTAAAATTTCCGAGCTCCTGACATGGCTTCAAGTAGCAGAGCGTTTGCAGCGCTTGGGCATGTTGTTTCTGTCGCTGGTTCGAAATCAGCCGAAGTTCTGAATTTTCACAATAGGGTCTCATCTATAATAACAAAACAATCTTGCCCATTTGGTCAGTTATCTCCTCACAAAAATGGATTCATGTTAGAGATAGTTTCTGTTAAATGCGAGTGATGTTGAATTCACACAGGTCAACGTTCCGACAGCACTTCTGTAATCAGTACATTGCTTAGCAGGTTTGGTAGCTGGCTAGGAAGTTCTGATCTTAGGGCAATCGAGTGAAGTCATCATAACAGTCAGCGTCTTCTTATGAGATCACTGGACATTCTGAACATTATCTACAAACGAAGGTGACTAAGAGTACGAGTACGCTAATTCGGTCATAACGTGTGTAAAGTCAGTGTCGCTGTGGTCAACACGGTAGTTTCATGAAAGTTTGATCTGAGTTCAAATCCCAATCATGGAGAGGCTATGAACTGCAGGCAATCTCTGACAAGACTGATGGTTGATTCTAATGTGATTCTGCAAAACGGTCAGGTTGTAAGATTTGCCTGAACTGGAAGGCTGAAGCCAATACTGAGTGGTGTTAAATTTAAAGCAATCGAACCGAAGGCTATCGATAAGTAAATTAGAGCATTAAATTCACGTAATCTTTATAAATTCCTCGACAGCATATTCAACATATGCTCATCTCCCCAATGTCAACGCAATTACTGAATCAACTATGACAAACATATTCCAACTAACATGTTGAAGTGCCTGTCAATTTCGTGTTCGTAGAAAATGTATGTAAAAAGATAGGACAAAAGTAAGTGTGGATGTCACGAGTTTGTTAGTGTCTAACCGATTAAACTGTGGATTATGATTTGTCTAGTAAATTCGGTATCCTGTTGAATTGTTGCAGAATGCTGGCTTTGCGTACAGAAGGTGCATGTACTTCTTCCTCACACTAGTGCTTTTGGTAAGGAAAACATTTCGATCTGATTGTATGGAAACGTTTGATACCTTTCAGTGTTTATCAACGTATTCACACATTTCTGATGAGTGGTCAGAACTTTTGTACATTTCAAATTGAAAATTACTCACATTTGCTCAAAAACCTTCGCATTTAGGTAGATCTTCCAACCTGCATATCTCTTACACGTTTTCTCATCTCCAGTGGTTACACTCTGTCTAACCATTCTCTGAATTTATTTGTTTAAATGAACTTCGCTTTTCATCCCCTTCATTCATCTTGGGAACTACACATAGTTTAGTGATGTTGGTTTTTTCCTTGCTCGTTTACCTGCACATTCAGATGCAGCACATCCAAAATGAGAGAAGCCTGTTATTTTGTACACTCACTTCAATGTCATATATAAGATCCCATTTTTCCCGTCAGCATCTTGACTTTTTCGGGATTCACAGGTTCTTTCCTTGTACCATAGTGTTTCATCTGACGATATTAGGTTAAAAGACAACGTGTGTTTCAAATTGAACATCACTCACAATTGATCGCAGCTGTCGCATTCCCATAGACTTTCCAGTCGGCCCCTTTCGAAAAGCAAAAGCACTAGACTCGAGTTTCGCTCTCATTAGAGCAGCTCGTCAGTAGTGCATATCATCGCCACTGCAGCCGGGACTTGAACCACGGACACGCTGTTCATGAGGCAACCGTGTTTACCACTGCGCCATCAACCTCACGTAAGGCACGACCGAATTATCATATGTGAACGCTCAACCACTTTCGCTTGTGAGTAATGATCAGGTTGCTCGATCGTCTCGAAATGGAGACACAGTTAGTGTCTGTTAACTCCAATCGATAACCCCGCAATTAGCACTTCCTAGACAGGTCGAAGTCTCCGATCTCATTAAACCTGCTAGGAGATATTTTAGATTACTGATGAGTAGTCGGAGATTTGGTTAATGAGAGCGAAACTCGAGTCTAGTGCTTCTGCTTTTCGAAAGGGGCCGCCTGGAAAGTCTATGGGAATGCGACAACAACGTGCGTTCATTGATGAACATGAATCAGCTTCTGGACAGATTCAACAGTTCGAATGAAGTGTGCGAAGATTGGGTTCATAAAGTGCGGTGAATCTGATTAACTCCGAGCAACTGTGGTTCACTTCCCTGGTCACTAACATGTCTACAACGTAACGTCTAATAAAACATGAGACGTGTCCAATCACAAAAATGTCTGAATAACTTGCTTCTTGTAGAAAGTAGCGTGCGTCACAGCTTCTTCTCGCCGGTAGAAGACTGGTATTATACTATTTGTTTGTGAATACATTTGATGCACCTTTACGAGTGGTAAAAAGAAACCTCTGTATTGTAGCACAGTGAGACAAATGAAACAGCCAGGCATGCCAAACTATCAATACCACTGTAGTAATAATCGTACAAACAGCCTATTCTGAATTCACAACGTTAATATTAAATTTGGGGTAGTAGCGGTTTCGGTGAAACATAGTGTACGGCTGTCTGACGTTGAATACTTAAGGCGAAACACACCAGCCAGGTCACATTAATGTTGTGCCATTAGACTGTGACACACATTGTGCGAAACACGTTTTTTATTTGTTTGTCCGGATGTGCAGTCACGTATCCGTGTACCCAATCATATGACACCATCCGGGATAAGCAGTCGGACCCTGGTTTGTGGCCGACGTCTAGTCATGCCTATATAAGATGTTTTACTTTCTCAACAGTAGTCGTAGTTAACATGAAATTTAGATAACTTGGAGACCGAGTGTTTCACGCTTGGCGTTGGAATCCAACACAATCTGAACAATACCACTGTAAAACATATTCTTCAATTAACAAGAGAAGACTAAATATGTTGGTCTACGTCATCTCCCTTATAGGGAGACAATGGAATACAGGCATTCTGGACAGTGTACCGGTCAGACATTCCATGCCATTAGGCAGTTTGACGTTTTTAATTATCAATTCGCTGCAACAGATAATCAGCACAATGGTTTGCTTAAACCGTTTCTGTGGAACAAATACGTGTTAGGATAAAGCAAAGTTCCTTGTCGGCTTTGTTCATATCAGCAGGGAGCAAAACTTTCAAAACTTAGAAACTCATCCATCCAGAAAACGTGCGATCCACACAACAGTGAATAAGACTGTCTACTTTTATCCCAATGCATGTATCATGAAACAATAGAACGGTTATTCTTATTTTTTTGAAAATAAAAATGTATGTTTGTGCCCAAAACTCCTTGCTATTGATTAATTTTTGTGAAAGCAGTTGTTTTGGGTCTGGGATAAACTGTTGTGAATAACCGTTTTATCAGTTTTTTTCACAAGCTTTAAGACATGAATATTAACAACAGCAGAGTAGAGCGGGCCATCCGTGGTCTCCACATCGACTGGGCGTCTCTTGTTCAGCAACGATAAAAATTTCTTGCGTTGCGTGACTTCTGCCTTGATGGCAGTTAACATCGTACGGATTTGCCAACTGTGTTACTTTGGGCTTGACGTAGCTTTTGCGATGCAGCCAGGCTGTTGAGCATATTCAGCCAAGAAAATCCATTTCTGTGGTTTATTTCGTTGATGAGCTAGCGGTAATGCTGCTCGATAAGGCGAAATCGCGTGTAGTCCCTGATACCGTGCTGTCAACATGGATATGGTGGTGATTTTTTTTTGAGCTGGGTTCGGATAGCCTGTTCTTGAGGACCTGGTTCCGTGTTAACGGACCTTTTATGAGTCGTGCTTTGGGTCGGTTGAATGTTTTGACACGTAGCGTTGATGGATGCTTCCATTTCTTCATCGAAGGAACGGTCCCAGACGTTCTGTGACAATATAAAATTAAGGTATTTGCAATGCTACGCTGAATCAAGTTTATCGAGCAAATGTCTTACACTTCAGGCATCATCTCAAACGTTGTTCCACCTCCTAACCCAGGAGCAAAAAATAATCTCGGTCCGGGGATTTAATAACAGCACTGAGACACTGCCGATGATCTGCTCATCGGTTGGTAAACCATAAGACAGATCAGATTGTTTAAGCATGCAAACAGAAAGACAATCAGCCAACATTCTAGTTAACCAATTCTACCGCCAATGATGCAGCTTGTCATGTGGCTGAACAACTCCATCTCTAAACTTAATCGACCTCCATGAAGAAAAATAGGAAAACAAGAGTGTCTCGTTAAGGGACCACGACGATACCTGAAGCACTAATGATATTCAGGCGGCTGGATCACGAAGACGAACAACGATTAGCAATTATGGGGCCCGAAAGTCGTTAACTAGAACTTAAAAAGGAGAACTTTCAGACAAGCATTAATTGTGTACGCACCAGAGGGCAAAGACACACACAGTTCACCGTGTTCTCAAGTTTTGAGAAGCTTTAATTCTGAGTCACTTGGTGAGCCATTCACGGTCATGCGGCAGAATTATAAAACAAGTTAAGAATTCAGATTTTCCGCAAAGTGTGAAGAGTCTTCGAGAAAATTAGCTTTTTCCAATATGAGATCCAACCGAGTGAATCAGTGTCATCGATGCTGTCACTGATAATGACACATTGCAGTAAAGGATAAGAAACGGACACAAATCAGTGAGCAGACAGAAGTATTCATTAGGAGGATGTGAGGGTAACACAGAGTACTACCTGGTTCCATCGGACACAAGTTGAGACCACTCACGGTTAACTGGCAGTATGACTAAACAGCGGTATATATTAACTGATGCAATTAAACAACACTGTTAAACCATTCAGAGCACATGAACTGGTCAGGGTATTAGGTAGCATTGGTGAGTCAAACACCAACATCATAAACGGAAGACTAGCTACACGTTTCCCAACCAGACCAATCAGGCAATCGGCCAATGAAAGCCGAATTATCGGATGGACTTTACCTTTGATTATCCTTTAAATTACAACCCCGATTTCCATTTAAACAAATGCTGATCAGAGCCCAGTCTTTGTTTTGATCGCACAGGACTGTTGCACAAACAGAAGTACATAAGTACTCTGATCTTCCTCAAACGTGTTATCATTTTAAGAACGCTTTAAAGCAAGTCGTGCAGTTTTCAACTGAAAATAATATGTTGTAAATTAACAAGGCTGTGAGGTAGACATTCTAGATTGTGTGTAACGCTTCTCACAATTGTATTGTTGATATCCAACACCAAGTTCGGTTGGACTAAGTTCATGTTTGATCAGTATCAACCACCACGTATTGCCATGAGAGAAGTAAGGTGATAAGCAATGAGCAGAATTTAGATGTATCATTCAGTGAAATTGTTTAACTTGAACCGTCCTGGTCCACATTCCTTCCTGAAGAGTTTTCGAACCATTAAGTTCGGATTCTTTCTACATAAAATAAAGGGATATTCCTGTAATCCTAAAGGACAGCCGCTGAAGAGGCCAACCACAATTAGTTTACTCGAAAGATTGTTCAGTATCCAAATAAGGTCAGAAAAAATATTCAACTAGTTCTTCCTTCTGGCTGCTATTAAATGAACAAGACCGACACAGGATTCACCCAATTTGTAACCCATAGCTAACAAGTAACAAAGCCTGACGCCGTTTTTGTTGTGAGATTAATCAGGTCCAGTGATTGGAGCATGTTACTCACTACTCATACGGATGAATATGACTACAAGAACTTCAGAGAAGAGGCTCACAGTAGTTTCACACCTGGTGATTCAGCTTAGGCTGATAATGCATCCACCGGAAGTGCAAAATTCTCCAGCTGGTTGAAGAAGGCTACTGATTTTCAGTTTCTGTAAAATTGTCAGGACATAGGAACAAATCGCTGATAACGCACTTTGAACGACCGTCCAGCGGTTGTTACTGGCTTAATCATACTTCAGAATTTTCGATCTCGTCTCTAGCCCGGCGCCGCTTCAGATACCACCACATCCCCCACCAACTTATGTTATTCCACCTGCATACTCTTGGTCCAGCCAACTCATCATACGGCAACGAGTCTGTGGCGATACAATACAGTTACTTGAACAAATGCGCCGATGTTTTTCGTTCAACTATATCATCGTCAGCGCAACCTGCTATGTATCAGAATCTGCCATTAACCTGCTTGCCCTACACTGGAGAGAACAGAAATTCCGGTGAAAAACATCCGCAGCACACTTCCACACAGTTATTATCGTGTCTGGCGGACACCTGTTCAACGGTTCAAATGGTTATTCTAAGATGTTTTGGGTCGTTGTACCCGTACCCGGGTTGATCTGCATCTTGAACCAGGCAATCAATCGGTCTGTTGACTCAGACACTCAGTACTGCATTCATCCGTGCCACTGCTCGAACAGAATTCCAAATGCCCCGAAGAGTTGGTGTTGCCGACGCCCCTCACTTATCGATCTCGGGCAGCTCCAGTTGCCATATAAAAAAACCCACAGATCAGTTCTCGTCTACGCTGACTGCCAACTGGATTCAATATTGTAATGAAGGCGAATTGTCATCGATTGGCTGGACCCGAGAACCTGTTCACATTTCTTATAGATGGCACTAAGTTGCCAAAATCGGTCTACGGGACGGTTGCCCCTAGTTAACCACTACGTTCGAATCTTGTGGGTCACAGTACTTACCAATATGCTAGGCTTCCGAATGGTAATAAGATCACCCCGATTATCTTTTGGCATGTTATGGATGCAGCGCTTGCCGGTTTTGTTAGTGCTGTAGATTACCTGGACAGTTTGATCATTGAGGGTTGCGTAAGTGAGGAGCTCCGGTGCAGAATCACACTAATTTATCAACAGAAAACGAACTGGTAAGTATCAGTTTTTCTTTATGTCGTTCTTCTTTGAGTCGTTTCTGATGTAATTGGCTGCCGTCTAGACCTTAAGGACATCCGCACTATCCAGCACATGCTAGTTCCAAAGAACGTTATCACTCTGACCAATAGTCCTGGCACTGGACGAATTGTTAGTTCATCCCAGTCCTGAGCTTGACCAACCATTACACGACGTTGTGATCAGTTGTTTTATCGACGACGATGATCTCAAACGCTTGGCGGAGAATTCACTAAGCCTCTCTAAGAAGAGAGAAAGCGTATGCATTTGCTGTGAATCTATTCGCCTTGAAAGACAATAGTCGAAAAGTAGAAACGAGTGACCATTCGTGGAGGTCGTAAGCACAACGTGACTACTGTATCCATTGGACCCATTGCATTCTGTCCGGGCACAGTTCACTCACTGAGTGCCTCTTAATTAATGATTCATTGGAGGAATTCTATCAGCCTGAAGATGTGAGGCTTGCACTAACAAACGAATGCATCCTCGTATGACGCTGGGTGAAGCTAGCCGAGCGTCTTTAAGTCCGGGACATTGTACTCCCCCTAAAAAAATGAGTCAGAAGATCAACCAGGTTAAATGCAATACACTCGAAGTTATGGGCAGTATAGTTCGCCAGTCTGTCCAACAATAATCCTTACTCCTAATGGACATGTCAGTCAGCCACTTCGACAACTCACTTCGATTTGGTAGGTCGGGTGTTTTGAGTTTATTTTCCACCGTCGTTATTTTTCGTAAGTGGTGACTGCAGAGTTTGCTCTTTAGTAAGTGCGCGTTTAGTCTAATCACGAAAGACACTAATTCCGTGACAACGGTCGTGAGAAGCAATAAAGAGGTTAATACGGTTTCGATGGACAAGATTAGTTGTAAACTGGGCGGTCGAAGTCTTTAAGAATTACGTGTTTTATTCTCCAGTCGTTGGCTGATGTATCTAGACCGAGCCTTTCTCAGAATCCTCATTTGTACTATCCCGTTTCAGTGTGACCTTCTACGGATTAAGTTCCGTAAGTCAAGAGACGATCAAGGTTAGACCTCTGCCTTGGTAACTGTGGTCAGTCAAAAAGTATCGTGCAGCTGCTCCATAGGTGCTTGATATTAACTGATGTACTGTGTGTGTGACACAACTGTGGAGTTGGTAGTGGTGAAAACAATGTGTAATCACGACCATAATTCGGTCGTGCCCAATGTAAGCTCAATGGTGCAGTGGTAAACACGGTTGCCTCATGAACAGCGTGTCCGTGGTTTAAATCCTGGCAGTGGGGAGGATATGCTCTGGTGATGAGCTCCAATGAGAGCGAAACTCGAGTCTAGTGATTCTTTCCGAAAGGGACCGACTAGAAAAGTCTCTGGGAATGCGTTAGCTGGGTGATATCCAACTTGAAATTATATATTTGTCGACCTCTTCAAAATGACATATGAATGAAATCCTCAATTCCTATATTTTTGGTGACATTTACGATTTTATTCAACCACTGTGCTGGTAGAAATAATCAATAAATATTTTTACATTCGTGTCCGAAATCGAAAACTTATCGTGTCAACATGCCTCATTGATTTTACCTGTCGCCTACCCGTAAAGATAAACCATTATATTCAGTTATAGAGGTTTTTCCAACTCGTGCGATACATTTTGCACTTCGGTTATCACGACGAATTCCTCTGTTTTGCCAAGCACGATACAGAAACTTTTGGATTTTTGTCTGTCATCGTCCACTTGATCGAAACTGTTGACGGTTTGATCGACCAGTATGGCTTGTAACTAATTATTGACATCGAAATAAGGTTAAAGGGATGGAACCTATGATCTAGTGTTATGATCCAAGAGCGCGGATGGCACAAGGGTTGTTTATTCGACAACGCAATACATGGGTTAGACATTTAAACAAAACCAGACAAAAAAACCACTCATTTGCTCGCGGTATTCGGCCTCACGCCTTCTAGGCTGCCACAGACGTCAATGCTCAGTTCCCCTAAGTAGCAAGGACCATTATGGTCGATGCTGTACTTTGATGCTCCTTCCTACATTCTTCCTGTGGCTCGTACGGTGTCAAAGTATATGCTCTGCATCTACTACTGAATATCCGCGGTATGAGTAGTATAATACGATCACCCGTCTTCACCGCACTAAGTAGTTAGACAAACGGACCTGACCGAAATTAAGTGCGAAAAATGCGATCGCAAACGAATACACTCAAACCCATCTACAACAGCCATCTTTGGAATCGTAGATACTAGCTGCTGATCAAAGAAGGCTATTTAAGCTGAGCATTTGTTAATTAGAAATCCCCGACTACTCATCAGTAATCTAAAATATCTCCTAGCAGGTTTAATGAGATCGGAGACTTCGACCTGTCTAGGAAGTCGTAATCGCGGGGTTATCGATTGGAGTTAACAGACAGTAACTGTGTCTCCATTTCGAAACGATCGAGCAGCCTGATCATTACTCACAAGCGAAAGTGGTTGAGCGTTCACATATGATAATTCGGTCGTGCCTTACGTGAGGTTGATGGCGCAGTGGTAAACACGGTTGCCTCATGAACAGCGTGTCCGTGGTTCAAGTCCCGGCTGCAGTGGCGATGATATGCACTACTGACGAGCTGCTCTAATGAGAGCGAAACTCGAGTCTAGTGCTTTTGCTTTTCGAAAGGGGCCGACTGGAAAGTCTATGGGAATGCGACAGCTGCGATCAATTGTGAGTGATGTTCAATTTGAAAATTAACCAAATCCCCGACCACTCATCAGTAATTAGAAGTTTGTCGGAATTAGTTACCTCACAAACACCACAAACACAACCTTAGTGATTAGCACCTGCTTCCTACTGATAATCACAAGGTCTTTGCTTCCAAACGCTGTCGCCACATGCCTCCTCACATGGCTGATTACTTATCCGATCGACTAGCTTTGTAATACTGCTCTCTCTAAGCATACCGGGCTATCAACTGCAGAACTTGCAGTCGACTTCTGTTCATATTTATCTAAGGACGATCAAATTGGTTGTAGACTTCCTGTTCCGATATAGACACCCGTGAAAAAGCCACAGGCACTTTCTTTGAAGTGTTGGATGGATTTTAATGGGAAGGCAGTAAATGTTACTTATTTTGTCACTGGAATAATGTCAGTTTTCCCCGACGTTTCACTATTCCGTTGATGAGTTTAGCTGTGCTAGAAATTATGAGGAAGCCAAATTCTGGTGCAACGACATGGATGCCGCCAGCCAAAAATTGTGTTGAATTCAATGGGTCGATCTACGCTTTTAGAGTCGCTTAAACGCGGCAGTGTATCGACCAAGTATGTGAACCTACCATCTAGGCTTTATTCCCATACTTTTGCTCAGATTAGGGTTCACTGTAAACTGTCTGACAGTTTCAGTGTGAGGAACAGTATACGTCAAGGCTATCGATTTCCAACAGTTTTGTTTAATTTCGTCGTAGACGAAACAATGGAGGACTGTCTATAGCACTCTCCAGATGCCGGCGTGTAATTCCTATCTGGTGGAGGACTAACTGATCTCGATTAGGTTGATGACAAAGTGTTGCTGTTTGACAACTTTCTTATTGCACACTGTTAAACATTTCGTAATGCGGTTTGCAGCCTCAAAGTGCAAAGTACCCTCGCAAGTTTGTTGTGATTCAATGTTAGATAATGATGATATGGAGGATGTTGATCGGTTCATGTAATTAAGAAGCTGCATCAGTGGCGTCGGTGGAGGTGCAGGGAATAAAACAGAAGCGCGTACCTCTAAGGCCAGGACGGTATTCGCTAATCTGATACATTTTTGGTAACAGAGAGGTGTCTCTCTGATACTTAAATGTCACATACATAAGGTGATAATGAGGACTGTATTACTTTACAGCTGCGAAAATTGGCAGCTCAGGGTAGATGACATGAACTGTTCTCAGGTATTTGACCACCGATGTTTACGTTCGATCGCTCGTATCCGGGTGGCATCAGCATATAAACAACGAGGAGGTTACGATAGGAGTATTTGGTACTGATTGTTAAACCAGTCCTTCAGATTACTTATCACAATTACACAGACTTAGATGATTAGGTCGTAAACTAAGGATGCGAGCTAGTCGTCTGCCACACCGAGCACTATTTGCCGACAATACGGCCGACTGGCATAAAGTGCGAGGTGGTTAGATGACCTGGCGTAAAACAATGAAGTCGTTCATCAAGGGGTTGTACACTAAAGATTGAGTTCGTTTTGCCAGGTGGGACTTTCGCGACTCAGAGTCGGTGGGTGGAGGCTAGATGGGATGGCGTCTAGTCGAGCTCATTGGCGTGAATGTTGTCGCTGTTTGACCGAGTTGTGAGTGCACTCAATGACACGGACAATGAAAGCTGTAAAGAATCTATCTTGCTGATGACGCCGTACTTTCGCTTATAACCCGGGTGTTTGTCTATAAGATGTAGTCCCCTTGATGTTGGACATTTGAATATAAAAGTATTCATTTTTGTGGTTTGGTCTTTTCCTCTCCAGTTCTTTCTTCTTCTCTCTTCCTGTATAGGACTCGCCTTCTTTCTGCTGAGTGTATGACAGTTATGCACCGGCGAAAATCCCTAAAGTAATTTTTTAATTATTATGGTGATGATGATGATGATGAGAAAACCCTGACACCGAACCGTATCACCTCAAATAAGAATTGTCTAGTATCACTTCTAACTTGTTCATCCAGCCTTATATCATCGTTGCAAATGTGACAAAGGTGAACTGTCGTTCATTTAACTGAGTAGTCATCGAACACGACGCGCGACATCACTAACCGGACAGCTTGAAATTTGGCTATCCGACTTGAATCGGGCTTACTACGAAAGGAATCAGTGATTGGATATAACCAGTTTCTTGCAGATTTTTTTAGTGATCGTTCTAAAGAAATAGTCGAGAACGGGGGTAGTGTTTCACAAGTAATCAACCGGTCAATTAGCAGAAGAATATCAAATAAACTAACTATAGTTTGTTAGTGTTGATCCGACAGATTGTCATGTCCATAACTTGGAGGTGTTTGCCATAAAGGTGATTATGAATATTGAATAATCTACAGACCGCTGCTTCCTCTGTTGTTCTACTTACAACAAATCAAACTGAGAAAAACGTGAACGAAATGAAGATGTTGTAAAATTTTTTATTAGACGTCAAACATTTGCTACCAGTTATTAAGTACAACGATTCTTATAGCCTGAAATGAAATCTAAAAACAACCAGTGGTCCTTCCCGGTAAACCGGCATTATTCGATGCACAAACATTCAGCCATTCCAAGGGGTCTGGTTCTTTTATTGGAATTAAATTATCAACTTCTCGATTGTCCTCTTCTTTAGTAGATACTATATCTGGTCACGTGGCCCTCAACCGATCGCGGAAAGTTGGCAATTATGTGAATGGCTGAAAGTCATTACAGAAGTAGATAATACTGTGCATCAGTTAATCAAAATAGACATGTGTACAAGTATGGCATTTCCATATACATGTTTCCTAACACGATCGGTTGTTCGCCAACTCACAGAGCAAGGAAACCTTTGTTAGTAAATCAAAAGGTGACTGAATAAAAACCACAAGACGTCAGCAGCAGCAGCAGCAGCAGCAGCAGCAGCAGCAGTGAACTGTGTAGTGACGTCGCAACCTTGTGTAGTGAAACGTTTCGTTTGTGTCGCGTGGCCACAAAAAGTTTTCCCAGAATGTTAGTCAGCTACAGCCACTTTTAGCTTTAAAGTCTCTTAACCTAATCGTTTCGTTCTACTTCAAGTCAGTTTGTCTATATTACAAAAATCAATCTCTCTTATCAAAACTCTGCTGACATTCTGTTTAACGTTTATATAAAGATAACGTTAGATACTTCCTACGACTGTACACACATTAAAAAAAGCAGAGTGAGTACCATTTCCGGAATGAGTCTAATTTCGTATCGAGCAGTTCATATTTTATTGCTACAACCTACTCTATCTCTGACTGCCATGTAGACCTGTTAAAACTTGTCTCAAACACTTCCACTGGTTTCGTTTTGTCAGTTTGTCGGATGAGACGGGAAATAAATATATCACTACTCAAATGTGGAGTGAATTTCGGATTTGAAAGTTTTCTGGAACGATCAACTACAGAAGATGGAAACTGTTTTGTACGTCACCGGTGAGCATTATGCGTTCTGAAGAGTAGTAACATCTATGGCGTGTGCACGTGTCTCCACTGTCAAAGCTTTTAATATCGCTGCTGGCCAGAATGAATTATCTAGCACTCCAGAGCTTCCCTGAACTTATTGACTCAGATGTCTGTTACCAGGCAAGACTTATCGTAGTTTTCAATGGACCATCATCGTCTTCGTGGAAGCCGGCAAAAAATCAGTTGTAATTGAAGGTAAGGACAGTTTCATTATGAATTCTACTTTGTCATCAACAGCACTCATTTCACAGACAAATCAGCCAAACCACAACGTTCACGCTACTGAATTTGATTAGCCACCACCCCACCGAAAGTCTCCAGCCACGGAATCTGTGAGTCATGAAAACCATAACCTGAGAGACGAAACCAAGTTATCATCGGCCTACCTCTCACCGACGACATCGGCAGGAAGTTCTCAGTTTACCGAGTGTCCAACGACAATCAACAAATAAATTATATGCATGCGTAAAGAATAAACAAGAGAACTCCCTTGACATTGCAGTCCAAACGCGCACCTATTAAGTCCTTGTTGCCTACACGTTTATGCCACCCGATGCGAGCAATCGAACACAGATGTTGATGGACAAACTCACGGAGACGGTCCACATCTTCTACTATGAGTTCCGACGTTTTGTTTTCATAAGGTAGAGCTGCCTCAAATTTGCCTCGCATAGATTACCTACCACCACATAGGAGGGGTACCGTAGTTGAACACAGTTGAACGAAAATGTTAAAATTGCCGGAAGACTCTCTTGATGCCGAAGCTGTAGATTCTAACTTGAACCAAAGTATAGGGCTAAAGGGACCTCCGTATGGTCACATATTTGTCTGACACACCTGTGTATTCGAGGAAGGCTAAAAATATGATTCGACCAATTGAGTTGAACACACATTATGGTCGACCGTTGACCGGTGGTATGCATGACTCTATTTCAGAATTTCGTGTAGCGTGTAAGTTTGATCGGCGCATCGGCTTCCAGGACAAACCATTTTTGTTGTCGTATAAGGCCAACTCACGAGTGACGGTGAGTTAATGAAGTATGCTGGGTACCAAAACCATAATTATGATTGGAGTCAGGCTAAGTGTTCCGGTTTTTAGGACGAAGCTGGTTTTCAGAGAATAAAGCACCTCAATCTGGATAGCATTTTTGAACGCGTTGTCCACGCTGATCGCGATAATCTAACAGGTTGTTTTCATCACAACTGAAATGATCAAAGAAGACATGTTGACGGGTATCGGAAAGACATGGCTCATTAACCAGGGCACAAAACTGGAGTGATACGATAAACCTAAAATTAGCATGACGTGACTCGGAATTTATGGGAAGATGACTATGTTTTGATCAGTATGTTGGTAATTTGTAAATACGTTTTGTTCATTAATGCAGGTTCTTATTGTTCATCATTTGAAGAAAATCTCTCGTGATGGCACGGTGTGTTAAGGAAATGTACTTTTATTCCGTTCATTTGCACTCACTGGCGCATGCCAGTTCCGGGTCAAGCGGTGTTTTTCAAACGCTGAAACGGCTATAGGGGTGTGTGAGAACAGCCAGACAATATCGATGGTGGGCCGGGGCCGCCAGAGCACGGAGATGGTGCGGTCGAGCGACCAGACTGGAAATGCACATACACCCCACCCTAGCCACACCACGCTAATCCGGCAATGATTTCCGCCCTGTGTTGCACCCGTCCACTCGGTTAGGGGGCATGCCCATTGGGTAAGCCCTCTGGTCTCGATTGCGGATTTTGTTGCTGGGTCCTTACTTCAGGGACGTACCTTAGCTGTTTCGGTCCAATATCCATGGCCTATTCGAATCCGCGGAAAGTGGCCTGCTTTATCTGTCCGGCCTCTACTGCGACGACCACGAGAGTCCTTGCCTGCCTAATTATGTCAGTTACGCGCCTACAGACAGACGGTCAGTTAGCTAAAGTTGGTTTCCATGTCACACGCGCTCATTTACATGCTCTGATCTGACCGCATGCAGCTAAAACAGCGTAGGCTACTGTGACTGTCACCAGGGCAAGCCAATAAGTCGACCTCTATGCTACCAACTTTAGTCCTGTGAGTAGAATGTTCACAATTCACACATATATTGAGAGGTCATGTTCTAATATCAGTGTTCAACGTTGCGTAATTGAGCTAATAAAAAGTGTTTTATAGTAAAGAATTTCCATATGAATAATTTCTTGCGCGTAGTCCATAACAGTGGCAACAACGTCGTACAAAACTTGTAGTTCACAGTAGGAATAGAAATGGATAGTCAACTTGGCTTTTTGGATGTACTCACGTTCCACTGGCTGATCTTTCAGTTCGACGCGTTCTATGTAAGGAGGGGACTTGGCACGACAAACGCATTCAGTTCAATAGCTTTCTCTCAAATATACAACTAAATAAATCTTACTAACAGTTTGACTTACAAGGCTACGCCAGTATGTGTTGAAGATATTATAGGCGACCGGTTGACGTTAGTCCGCACGATACTCTTACAAAGTGTTTACCAGGATTAAGTAATAAGCAGGACTATGCATCTGGTAAAGAAAGAAGGGTATATGCATTGATTTATCCTTCAAGGGTTATGTGTCAGGAGGCCCCCAGTTGATGTTAACACAAAAGCCAGTTGTCAACAAAACGCGTGTTCTCCAGACCAGTTTGGGTTGCAAGTTTAGAAGATAAAGAAACATCTACTTCTGCGATCCTTTTTGTAAACAACCCACTGATTCTTGTGACGTCATTTACATCGGTTGTACGTCCAGAGGCTTCACTGAAAGAGTTTGTGGGCATCCTCGAAATTTGTTCAATAGGGGGACTATTGGACTGATCAACAAAGTAATATTAACACACCTGGTGGATTCTAATCATTCTGTCTATGGGCACATAACGGAGTACAGAAATCGAGGGGCACTTTTAAACAGCCTACTCTCAGTCAGAAAGATTTATTTTATTAAGGGTATACTGCAACTTGCAAGTCTCCATGTACGATTATTGAATGGACATTAAGAAACAAAAAGATGGATTCATGCACCACACACCCCAATGCACGAAATTTTTCAACACAACCTGTTACTCATTCCCCTCTTGCTAAATATAGGTATGCATCTTGTTACACGAAACCCACGTTCGAATCAATATCGGACGTTGCATTCCTGAGTAGTCCCAAAGAGAGTAAAACCTGTTAGTGCGGAACGCACTATTCACCGTTTCTGAGCGATCATAGTGATGAATCTTTGTCTCCGAAAAGAATCTGTGGTAGGCAGGAGTCATCAAGTTGTCTACTCCGTAGACGGATGATACCCGATGCTGGTCGAACACCACACAGTTGGTTGCACCTTCCAACTTTTATGTACGTTCATTCTCCGTAAGTGTTAGTATGAGCTGGTAGAGTAACTGTCGAACGTTCCCAAAGGGGCAGAGGTAACTGCATACAGCGTGCTAGTTTCCAATTCTATGTAGTGTCACGTGACAGCATCGAAAACTGATGCTGTCACCCACCTGGGGGTCACTAGTGGGGTTACCTCAGTAATGATGGGATGAGTCCGGTACACACGACAGCAGTCGTACGCCGGTTTCGCCTGTCTCGTCTGGCAGCTGTGACCATATTGGCCCACTTGTCATTCTGGTGCTGTCGACCCCGTCAAGATCCAGGTACAGCATGTGACACAAGAAATCGAGACAAAATCCACGGACAGCATGTGTGCGGCTGGCCTTGAACACTGAACGTCGTGTAACAATATTTATACATTCAAGTCTTCCATACTGTTGAGATCAGAACCGCCTTAAAGAGGAACTATCGACCCGAGATGCTATTTTGTTATAGATTGTTGGGAAAAGTCTATTTTCCCCGAAAATGATTAATTTTTTGAGATATCCTGGAAGGTAAGTTGTGACTTTGCATTTTATCTTTTCGCGGCACAAAGTGCTAAAACTTACTTTTGGCGCACGTTTCTCCTCTGTCCCTGATTGGCCCATCCCAATTTTAATGCATCAGTGCAGGTTAGATTCTTCAAGGCCATTCAAAAACTATATATATATAGACGGTTGTCTGCTATTTTACCTTTGGTTTGAGAACAAATACATCCCCGACTGAAGGTCAAGGTCTTCTGTGTTATTCTGAGATTTCCGGGTATTGCTAAGCTCTGTGCTACGTTCCGTGATTCGTATAGTCGTGCGCTAGACGTTTGTGATTATCGCTGACCAGCGGGTCGTAACATAAATCTTCTTTTTAAAGACTGATAGTCGAAAGCTGATCTGTGTCCATTGGAGATGAGAATGAACACGTCACTGCAGTGACCTCAGATTAAGTTTATAACAAATGCGCACACTGCTGATTAACTCTAACAACGACGGCACTAGAATGCAGATTTTTGTTGCAAAGAGTTAGCCAAACAAACTGTCTGAGCCGTAAAACATGCATAATTCATCCAACACCTTCGTTTTTTTAAAGGGGACAGAACGTTTAATGGCAGAATGTGCTTCTTCTTGTGAAATCCGATGCAATTAGACCGATGTGAGAAAGACACAGTGATTGAGGTAATGTCACTTTGTCAAAACCAGCCTATTAATTGTGCGATCGTGATCACTACTGTGATCTGATCACGACCGTTCTTGGTGTAATACAATACTGTGGTCACACAAGAGAAAGTTTATCGATGAATGCTCTAAACTGGCTGATTATTGTGACTATACAAGTTTACAGTAATGCTGCATCACATATAAGGCTAAGTAATAATAACGCCGACATACCGTGTAATACACCCGGTTCTACATAGGAACCGACTCTCGTCGATTGGAGCACAAGAACCTCAGACTAACAGAAAACCAATGTAACCACTATTTTACCCGGGCTCAGAACCGAGGTAAGAAAAACGGTATCAGGAACAGCAATGTAATTTATGAAATAACATTCAGTTTGTTATTAATCAAACATGATATTTTTCCTTTTATTTCCGACTGAAGGATCTTTAGTTCATGTTACAACAGCCTCACTTGGGCCAATAATTTGGGATACTGACATTCTAAAATGCATACCTTTGAAACCAGTTGCGCACTCATATTTGCAAAAAATTATGATTGAAGAGCATAATGAACAAGTTCCAGTGCCAATGCGCTGTTCTCATGTGGTTCAGAGGACGGACCTATTGTAGACCAAGCCTTACGCTGGGTCCCCTACTCAAGTGTAGATCAGTACTGGGTTGTCAGAGTAATTTTTGAGGTATGTTCACTGGCGGCTTTGTGTACCTTAGTGATTCTCCATGATTTCAGGATATACTTTAGATGAGTTTGACCTGACATGATTGTCGTACTGTTTCTTCGTTAGGGGATTGATCCCAGTTAAAGCTACAGAAGACGTTTCTTGTATGGTTCTGAAAAACTTGGTTTCTCATCAGAGGTGCCTAGTATAAAAATGTTTCGTGCCTTTTGATGATGTCTTGGGTGAGAACTCTGGTTTTTGAACAGTGTATTGCTAAATCTATTTGCTGGTAAACTCTCATCCATCAAGCAGCTCATATTTACCTGTTTAGTTATACCACTGTTGAATAAAAGATGTCTACACACGTTTGCAAAACAATTTTGTGGACACTTCTTCCCACGTGGTTAAATATGGGTGTAAACCACTTAAGAGGAACAAGGTCACTGGAGACAGCTCAACTTTGCGATGCCACTTGCTTAACAAACGCCCATTGTGCTCAAAATACTTGTTGGAACAATCAATAAAAGTTCAACGAGAAGACAATTATCTTGGTACAGAAGTGGACCTCTTATTGATTTTTTACTAACTTAACAGTCAAGACTAATCGTGGTCAGATTGTTCGTGTTTACTAACTGATTAAAACTGTACAGTTTACCTCTTCTGGTTCTCATTACACAGATTCATGTGCCCAGCCGGAGATTTAAACTGACCACAAACTATCTCTATTATCGTTGCTAGTTCTAGCATTGTCTGCAATTGCGGTTAAGTCGTCAGAACCTGTGTAGATATGGTTCACGCAAATCTGCCCTTAACATTCAATAATTAGTGCACAGATCGATCAAAGGAGGTGGTGATGAAAATTTTCCCATAATTTTGCTAATATGAAGGTCCAAACTGAACTTCGCAACGGCTTGACAGGTACACGGTGACTGGCCGAAAAACACATTCTAAAAATAGGTTCTTCGATTGTTTCTAGTACACAATTCAGATTGTTCTTGTGTTATTCACCACTGGCTTGTACGAACCCAAAATAAGCCCTGATTATCCTTTTTCTAAGGATGCTGGCGCAGACAGTATCATTTTCGTGGTAGAATACTACCTTCAGTAGACATCCACTTCTGGGCAGTGGGAGCTTTTCCTTAGTCCTGTGCAGTCTGGTACATCGGAGTATTCTTCAGACATTACCTATCTGATTCATACGGCTGTCATACGTCTGACATCCTTAACTGACTCCCAAATCCGTTTGCTAGCCAAACAGCATTGTTCTATCGTCTAACCTGCATAGAATTTCATTCCAAAGATGTAAGCACCAGTCACACGACTCTGAACGACTTCTGTTACGGGATGTTTTCTGACAAAGGTTTTGTGACCCAGTTACAAAGATACTGTTACTCATTCGTGCGTCGTTCTGAAAGGCTGAGTGTTGGTTACGCTGCAACTCTTCACCACATTAAACTGCGGACGCTGTGCGTTGACCGAAAGCCTGAGGAAGTATCGTATACTCAGGACAAAGAATGTACGCAATTCTTCTCAATGCAAGCAGTCAATCCACTATACAAAACTAAGTCAAATGGATTATGTTTAAAGAATCGCTTGCAAGCAAGAAGTTGGCAGTTGACTAAGTTCATATAAGTAAGTGGCTCAAAAGATCCTCGAACTAAAATATCCTACTGAGAACCTCCATAAAGAAGGATATATGAATGGTTTTTGAAACATTTGCCAAGTTACGACTCACTTTTACAAGGACATATCACTATAATTTCTCCTGAGATATCCCACCAGACGTCTGTGGTAAATCACAAATGGCACTCAAACTAGTTGAGAACCGAAACTAACGCCAAATTTTGTTTTGGAGAAGGGGCCTTGCGTCTACAGTCCCTGTAAAGGATTGGATAATTTGTCTTCATCTGAAATTGACTGACCGCTAGAAGAAACATACATCAATAACACTATTTGTTTGCTTGCTTCCGAAGCAAGGTTTCATTTTGAATTATGGCAAACGTCAAGGAAGACGTTGCAAAGAGAAAATCGCTAGCCTGTTAGAAAGCAGTGCAGAAAACAGGAAATTGAAGCCGGTGGTTTGAGCCAGAAGCGCGTGGCAGAGTTTTCGGAAATAGAAATGCATCAGCATTTGGTATGGTCTGTAAGGCGAGTCCAAAAGCACGGATGTCAAAACGACTGTTCTCCCTTTGGTAAGTTTACTTAAAAATAACATAGAAGGATGCGGAATTCGAAAACTGGTTGTTTCAAGCCGATTTCTATCTAAACACTAGAGATCATGCCTTGTTGACCACAACTATGATATCAATTGTTCACACCCTGGAATCAGGATTTGTTCAAATTTCAAACAGGCTCTGGACGAGGTATGATACTTATGATAGACTCCATGGAACTATCAACGGAGATAAGTAAACAGGTGTGCATACCATATACACACAATGACAGGGAGTGTAGCTGTGTTGGTGGCCGGTGATGACATGAACTGAACTTTCATTTTCCACCATCAGGTCCAGGGTTGCAGTGAGTGTGAGATCAGACCGTCCAAATATGCCTCAATGGCGGCGCGAACATCAAGGACAAACAGTCCACTACGTTATTAAAGCCTTCTGGTTTCGCGCCTCATGTTACAATCAAAATTTATATTTCATTGAACTTTTTTCCATGACACTACTACATAATTTCCATCCATCTGTCAAATCTCCTTAGAATAATATACTTCATGAAACGATCACTTTTCCAGATCGTAAGTGGGCAGGGAAATTTCACTCTATTCACATTCTGAATCACTGAGTTCTCTTTATCCAATTCACTAAGAGGGGCAAGAAGACATACATTGCGAGCTACAAGCATTTTGTTTATTCTCATCAGTTGGTTATATGAAACATTCAGTTATGTAGGTTAAGGGCTTGGCGACAAAACAGTAAAATGAACGAACATCACATGGGAGCAATCAGCGTTCACTGCGAAGGTGACAAAATTGATTGCTTCAGCACATTTAGCCAACAAAGGGTCGGCGCGTGGCGCTTGATCAACAGTGCCTCGCAGAACGCCGACGGCTTAGGGTTACGATTGCGCAATAGGACCATGAACAGAGTGATGGGGTCAACCATTCACATTGTTTTTCCCTACCACTGTCTATCAATTGCATAAATATACCTATACAAATCAATATCGTTTGTTGCTATCTGCTGACAGTGAATAGTTCGTCATTTTTTGTAGACAACCGGTAGGAATAAACAAAACTGATGAGTAATAGATGATTCTAGTTTTTCATGTGGATTGAATATCATCCACAACTGATTGCAGCTGCTGCATTCCCATAGACTTTCCAGTCGGCCCCTTTCGAAAAGCAGAAGCATTAGACTCGAGTTTCGCTCTCATTAGAGCAGCTCGTTAGTAGTGCATATCCTCGCCACTGCCGACACTAGAACTCTGGCCTCGCTGTTCATGAGGCGACCGTGTTGACCACTGCGCCACTGACCTCATATTAGGCACCACCGAATTATCATATGTGGACGTTCAACCATTTTCGCTTGTAGGTACTGATCAGGTTGCCCGATCACTTCGAGGGCTGCGATAAGTCTTGGATGATGTTCAGTTTATATGAATTAATAAAATGTTAACGGTTCACATTACTTGTCTTCTTACAGAAGGCCTAAAACAAATATCGTCGACAAAGCAGACAACACTGACTCTATTGTGTGATATGATAGCCAACTATGAAACTGACTGGTTTTTTGGTAGCTGTCTTGCAGTAACCTAGTTGCCAAGGTTTCAGTATGCGGATTAGTAACTTAAAATTATAAAACACAATTCATTTGGAATGGCATAGAGTCACTCTGCAGTCATGTGAACATTGCTACGATTGAAAGTAGAGATAAGTTTCGAAGCAGCGTTAAGTTTTTTTGGTTGAAGTTAAGGTGTGACTACACCAAGTCTCTCTAAAAGCATTCTCATTTGCTGCTACTCTGAATTCGTTTGGTTGAACTTGCAACAACATTCTTCCAGCCATTAAAGATTTAGGCTGTCACTATCTTTAACATATTATAAATCCTAAGTCATTTGAAGTGAGAGTTATCTTCCTAATGCGATCGTACTCATTTATGTCGTTTATTGAATACAAAGTTACTAGGCATCGTTAACTTAGAAGTTACTGCGTCGACTTGCAGCATTACTGCATAGTAAATTCAACATTTTTTCATCTGTGTATACTGTATTCCATAAGTTAACTATACCTTAAATTTTAACATCACGGGTATCACCCAACCATTCCAATGCCTGTTTGAATTATCAGACTGTAGTGGAGTTCTCTGGAAAATTGGTTCGCAATGATGGTTGCTATACAATTGGTTAGCGTTTATCTCATGTTTTCCTCATTAACACCCTGATCTAGGTTTGGTGATATCTGCTTGCTACACGACGGGTAAACACTTAAATGAAGTTTGTTTACAGATTCACTGGACATCGGCGAGGAGCAGCGGTTTATTTTAGTTTAACCAAACACACCGTACTGGTTAGAAAAGACTTATGATACTTATGCACACTTCACCCTTAGTGTTGAACCGTGAATGAAGAAATTGCAAACGAGATGTACACAAACAAACAAATGATTGTCTTTCCAGAAATCGTAAGGATCGTGATGGGTGTGAAGTGAAACAAATCTAAGTCATTTGGAATACAGAGAGAGGAGAGTGTTTCGAAATGGCGGTCAATAGTGAAGCAAATTCAATTCAACAGTTAATTTCTTGTTGGTGTTGACCTTGTAGATCTCGCATCATTCCAAAATTGACCTAATAGCAAAACCGAATGAAGACTCGGTCTAACACCACAAATGTGTGCACTACATTTGCGTTCAAAAGAATTTATTGATGACGATGTCACAATGGTTCAAGACAGAGCGCTTCACGAGTTGTTGGCTTCACTCATACACAACGTATTCAATGTAAGCTCGAAGGAATAAGACCAGTAGACGAGTGAATGAAGCTTTTGTGTCCAGCCAATGCTGGTCAATGCTGGTCAGTCAACTGATAAGCTAGCAAGAAAGTGAAACCTTTACCTTTAACAACTAAACAGAAGAATATACTCCAACAGTAGGATCTAAACTGGACAAAAGAACGATTGAAAATGTAGTGCAAAAAGTTGCTGAATATACGAGTACAGGTTAGTGCATTCTAGAGAGGACAAGAGGGAAAACAAAATGCAAAATTGGATAAGAAAAAAACCGATAAAACACTTGTCACAAGGCTCACCAACAAAAACTAGAGAACAGGACACTCAGGCTTCTGGACAGAGGGATGGATGAGTACCAAAGGACGATGGTCGTTGGTTGATGCAAAAAAGAAAACTGGATATAACTGACAAAACCAAATTGATCCAGAGGTACTCGCTGTCTCTTCGCCGACGGCGTACTATGCGTACACTGATGACTTGCTCATCCCAAACGGCCAGTGCGTTCGCGGCCGCACACATCGCAACGCCATATAGCCATGCTATCATGCTATCGATGGTGCTCTTGCGTACAGCCAGTTTCTGTTCTCCGCTATGAAGTAATAGCTCACTGAACTTGCGGATGCCTGTCCGTACCATATTTCTCCAAACCACCCAGGTCAACGCTAACTCTTCCAGGCATCTAAAATCAATTTTACAACGTGAAAGACTTATATGCATATTATCTTGGTATCTCCGTTTGTGACCACCAGGATTTCGCTCACCTAATTTCACCTGCCCGTACAGCAGCTGCTTTGGATTACGGTCATCGCCCATCTCGTCCATGTCCGATCCCCACAATACGTTAGTGTTCGGAGCCATGTCCTACCACCGAATTTCCAAGATGTTTACTAATCAGTGGACAGGGAAGTGAGCAGTGATCTTCAGACTGTGGTTCTTCCAGACACGTATTTTAGGACATGAAAGCAGCGCTAGCCTTCGTCGCACGAATTCGTAACTTGCGATCCGCAAATAAATCCGTTGGCATATTGATACCCAAATAGCAGAAATCTACGCAGATGTCGATAACGTCTCCATAAATGTGAATTTCAGGCGCATGAGCCGGAACAACACCTCCTCCAGGAGAAGGCTGTAAAAAGGAGATAACTTACTCTTGCTGAAATCCACTCCAGATTCGGATGTCGCGGTCGCAAAACCTTGACCAGTGGCTGCAGATCATCCCAGCTGTGTGCTAAAAGCGCGCTACCATCTGCGAACAAAAGCAAGCGCATTATTGAGGTAGGCATCCTAAACGTCCAATATTCAGCAAGCGTCTTTCCGTCCGGTACTCAACTACAACGCCCTTTTTTGCCGAATTCTGGAGAGCAGCTGTTACCATGACACAAGAAGCATTCTAGTCAAACCGATAAGACAACCTAGCCATCCAAACTTACAAAACACCGTCCATGACGCCTCACAGCATATGGAGTCAAAGACTTTGCTAAAGTCTACGAGGAGGATATACAGGGGCTGGTTGCGTTCTCGACACTTCTCCTGAATTTATCAAACAGCTAACACCCAGTCGATCGCACAGCGATTCGCCCTAGGTTCACACTGTTGCCCAGGAACACTGACCTCCAAAACGTCCGCATTTAGTCAGTTCAGAAGGTTTCTCAACAGCACCATGCCTGCGTGGCTCAGCAGACTGATGTCCGATTAGATGTCGGGGCACTGCTTATTATCAGAGCCTTTAAACCAATGTACGATAAGAATATTCTTATTTCTTACTCCCAAATGGAGTAAAACAGCCGAAGCAAAGCGCGTTGCAACGCCATTCAACTGTTCTTCAATGTTTTACCTGACAATCCATCCTCGACTGCAGCAATCTCACTGCGCAGTTATCTAGTCGCCCTCTGTATCTCTGGCAACTCCGGGGAAACACCAAGGGAAGATTTGATGGTCTGCTGCTGCAGGCTATTCCTGGTCACTTAATCAGTGATAGCAATAAGATTTGGTAAGTAACCAAAATGTTTCCGTCAAACTTTCATGATGTCTTCTGGCTGGAAGCATGAAGAGTCGGTGTCCACGTCAACCGGTGCTTTGCTAGACTGGACGGATGGTCCGAAAATCGTCATAAATGAACCGTAGAACTGCTTTTGTTGTCGGCATTCGGCATAGCTTAACATTAACTCATCTTGCTTCCTCCACCAGTCGTCCTTGATTCCGCAAACACATTCGGACAGGTGACGGCGAGTACCCTGAAATGTCGCCTTTTTGTTTTCATTGTCCGGATCAATTGTGGAGGCAGTACAAATTGGATTCCTCTCCCGTACAAAGTTGAAGATAGCCGCGTTGTTCCCAAGGGATCGGTCCGGATGTTCCTAGCGTCCGACATTGATCGTTTCGGTGGCTGCTGCCCTAACATCTCTGAGCTTTTGCCATGTGCTGTCGGAAGTAGTGGATAGAGGAGCGTCTTGCAGACAAGTGTCAACTGCATGTTGGGAGACAGTCTAAATCACGGAGTTTTCCGATCGTCTGGTATCCAATTTCTACCGTTATCCGGAGGATTGACAGTAGACAAGCCTACATTCAACTGGAATCGGGTGTTTGTGATAGCCAGCTCGTGAGTATCACGCAAGTTGAGCAGACGACTGCCGGCCCCGTCGACTGAACCAGTACAATGGAATACGTGGACTTTGGGCCAATCTATAGAATCGCGTCCAACTCGAGCATTCAAGTCATCAAAAACAAAAAGTCGATCACTCAGTGGTGTCAACCGAATTGTGACGGACAGCCGAAAGTAGAATTGGTCCTTTATATCACCGGTGTGATACATAAGTGGACCATAAACATCGATGAATGTAGCACACTTACCTCGATCGAGTGGCAGGCGCATGGACAGGATTTTAGGCCTGATGCCTTGCGGTTCACTTGTCATAAAGGCATTGATACGATCAGGAAGTGCGAAACAAACGCCATGCTCCCGGGCACCATCTCTCTGGTGGTGTATGCAGTAGAAGGTGTACCCTACACCCGCCTCCGGAGAGCTTATTTCGGTCTGCAAGCCTTGTCTCATATAAGGCTGCTATGTCGATGCCATACCGACTCAGTTTCTTGGAGATTAGTGTGGTTTGGCGTTCCGCCTAGCCAGTGGTACTGCATCGATCCAGCAGCGTGCATACATTCTATGTCCCAACGGAAAGCGCCTTACGGGCGTATCTCAGGTTGGTCTTCGAGTTACCGAGACTTCAGTGAGTATTGTCTGCTTTAGGATTCGTAATGGCGGGGTTATTAAGGTAGGAGAGAGGCGAGGGTTTGGGGGTGACATATTTTCGTCCAAGCACCTTGCACCAAACGGCAGACAAGCCGACCCGGTTTATCGTGCGCCACCGCCGATGCAGTATGGTATTTGGTTTACGTCGCTTACTCATGGTATGTATGGGCTTAGGGTACTGTCAGGACGCCCAGACCTAGACAGGGGAGTGATTAGGGCTCACAACCAAAGCCTTCGACTCAAGAACCTGTACCGCATGGGAGCAGGTGACACACACACGCACACACGCAGCAGCATCAACCATCCACAACAGGCTCGACGGCCACAACCCAAAACATTCGGTACATTTACATAGAGACAGTACTGCACAGACAAACAAACCACACATATTGCACAGAAAAATCGACCACATACAGAGAATCAGATCAGGCAAAAAAAGCAAACCGAACCGAAACACAACACACTGAGACCATACACAACGAACGCCTCACAACGGACGCATCTGCTTTTTGTCTGGCTGCTCTCCTTTTGCCAATCTGACATGGTTGAACCTGCAACGACCGAGGTCGCAGTCAGCACAGCCCTCCGGATCAGAACAGCACACAAGCCTGGCCACCACGCCAAGGTAGCAAAAAAGGTCAGCACACAGGTACACACACAAACGCGCAACATCGTCATTCAAACGGAATGAATGAAAATCAGAGAAAAATGCACTGATAAACAAGAAAGTCAGCTACACACTTGGTCACCTGCCAACGGCACTGTCCCGTCAACTGGAAACGATAACGTAAGTGGTCATTCCCACAAATTGGATGTTCAACCGAACACGCGACTGCTTAAACAGATCCCCTTCTCATCTAAAAGTGACTCCGAAGCTCGCCTTCTAGATCTGTGACCAAAGTTTGGTCGTTCGAGATATCTAAAAGCTTACCCTATGAAAATAAGCGACAGTCGTTCGCAGCCACAGTTCTCTCGACCACCATCTTAATACACCCCCCACAAGTCACCCAAACGTACACATCTGTCCTTGTGCAGGCTTGTTTATTGCTGTTTTATAAGAATCCAGTTTCATTCTTCTAAGTATACTGTACAGCATGGTTTCTACTCTTGTTTTACACCCATGAACAATGCAACAAATTTACTCCCCCTGTAAGACAGAGAAAGGAAAGCATAAGTATTTGACCTTTCATTTTTGTAAAAGCATGTGAGACAATTAGTCGGATCGCTTCAGAAACAAATGCGAAGTTATACAGTGTTTTAGCCTGTGAATAAAGCTCATCGTACGTTCATAAGCCTCTCTGAAATTCAACACCAGTTGTGTGGGCATCCAGGAGTGTTTCTTTTTATCTTCGTATTCGACCAAGTGTAACCAAGCCTTAATTTCTGCAGAAAATTCAAATATATAGTGCCTAAACATTACCTTACTGTCCACAGACCTGAGTTGCAAATAAATTCTGTCCAGCGTGGGGCAAAATATGGGAGCGCTGAAGTTTTTCAAACGGCAAATATTCGCGAAACCAACTCCTTTCTCTATAAACTAATAAGGTAATTATTCTTGAATGAAAGAACAAATAAATAAGTAAACAACTGGAATGCGGGCTTTTCATCCGACGGAATTCCACGTTTAACAGTAAACAGTCGATGAGGATTTTCATATACTGAACAGAATCATACAAACTAACACAAATATGTTAACACTGTCATCCGATTGATTTTGACGAAGCAAGATTATCCCTAGGGTAGACTAGCAAATAGAGAGGATTCAGAAACAATTTTGATTTGTTTCATTCATAGTTACTGCAGTACAAACTGACCTTTTCCGAATTTTTGATCAATTAGGGTTTGACCATAATTGGCCATTCAACTGTCGAGTATGCACAACTAATTCATTAATTCAATCGATAGTTAGAACTAGGTAACAGGTTATAATAATTAATGAGAAGTTTTTCAAACTCGACGAATGCGTAGCGCAGTCGATGCAAAAAAATCCAGACACAACAAAAATTTCTTACCAACTTCTGATGGTTTAAACGGGAGTTCGATATCAGAATTCTATCTTTATAAACTTACCCAAAACTATCATCACATCCTTTTTCCTCAAAACTCAGATACATAGGTAATCATTTTCTCACCGTAAATGATGTTTTGGTTCTGTTTAATTGAAAAGTGGAGAAAGCGTTTGTAAAACAGACTAGCTAATAACCTTAAATCAATGAAAGCGACATTTCGTGAAGATTCCCAGAAGTAATGATTGGGCTTTACAATCAGGATTAAAAAACCATATTGCTTATCACTGTTTGTAACCTACTAGCTAGCTCCTAAGGCAACGTAATCCGCGAATATTTTTTCAAAAATTTGTTTTGGGAGGATGTATTTTAGAAAAGTATATATTGCAAAAGAACCGATAAAACCGCAGCATTCTTCAACAAACAAACAGTATCCAAGTATCAAAATAGATGTTTGAGATTTGGAACGTATCGGCTGTTGACGATCCAGGAAACAATCGCAGAACCAAAACAAGCAATTGGAGTTAACATCGTAATAATTAAGGTACAACAACGCGTACTTCTAGTCTAACGTACCGGATAGATTTCTATAAACAAAGTCTTATGTGGACACTCCTGTTTTGGGCACACAGAGATAAGGATTAACTGCACCAGTGTACACAATTCGCCGTGAAGAGTAACACATTCAGTGATCTTCATCACTAGGAGGTTCTTCAATGAGAGATTTTTCGAAAGCTTCCGGAAGAACAAAGAATGCCCTATGGCGCTTTGGGTGTTCACCGGTGTAGATCTGTTACTGTTACGCTTCCATCCACCAGGCAGTTCCGCATTAGTAAAAAGAATCAATACAGAGAGATGCAATCGTTCTAGCAAAAACCAAGACACTTTCTTCCATGAGTAAATGAGAAACTGCCTCTGGTCCAGGTGGCTTAACAGACTTTATGCTTGAAAGCTTTTCAAACGTGGCGACGGAATCAAATAAACAATCACTCTAGTTGTTTACTGATTCATTGTAACGTCTACTTTTAGATGCTGGTTTTTGCTGTTCCGAGATTTTCTTCCTACTTCTTGAGAAAAGTATCACACAATCAGTGAAATCACTTAGACGTGTAGCGCGTACAACCCTGTCCAATTCGATCCGTTTTAAGCAACTCGTCAACTGCTTAGCAAACAGAATTAACTGAACAGAGTAGTCAGAAGACACGAATTACGATATGGAGTCATTTCGCACACTATCATCAGTCGTAAACGTGTGACTAGCATGAGAACAAAACACCAAGACTTAAATGAAACAGTTGGAAGTGCAAACCGGGCTGGGTCGTGAGTGGTACTCACGGTTAAACTCATGGTAAGTAAAGATTGACAGCCGTTTGTTTTTATGTGCGTAGAATCAACTGCCGACGGTTACTACGATGCTGTCAATAAGCATATCTCCACTGAAGCGTCCTCCGCTTAGTAAAAACCGAGAAGCCTGAGGAATGAAACCAAAAGTATGATTGAACTGATACGTTTATCATGTAACAGGTACTAACTAGAACCGACTGGGCTCGTGCATTTTGAGTATGTCATACGGCACAATCTTGCCACGATCGCTATCAAAGAGGATCAGTTGTCCTATCAACACAATTCTACGGAAAATCTGAAGGTATATCCTAACACATCTGCGGCACATACAAGGAGTCACGTTAGCATTCTACAACTTTAAACCTCTGGTAGGTTTACCAGTGCTGATGTAATAAGCAGCAAACTCCCCAGGTAAACAGTGCATAATTGTACATAACCAAAAATCAAGAGCGTTTTTTAAGCTCATAGGGCCGAACATTACCGATTTACCCTCAAACTTTCATGTCACAAGCCAGAAGTAAATGTGGGTACGTACTAACTTACAAATCAACCACCTCAGATTTGATATCCTCTATCGCCATGGCAAGTTGCAGTATCAAATTAGTTGGAGTATTAGGGATGGCCTTTAATCGCTCCTTGCTAACTGGCCCTCTACAGAATTTCTGAAAACAGCATGTATGTGTACTTACCTTCGAAGGTAAATGTATAGATGACCCGGGAAATTGTCGATCAATAGCTTTGCTTTCGGTGGTATTCAAACTACTATCGGGCAGCTACCTGACGATTTTTCTGAGGAAAAGCTAAAGACTTCAAACATTTTACCAAGGAGCAGCATGGCTCTCTCAGTGGACATTTGTGTTTCACGAATTTTCTAATTGCTGGTGACCTATACAAAGGTTATTGATGCAGAATTGGCCAACGATATGGTTTAGCTTGACTTTTCCGAAGCTTTCATCTAGAATGATCACTCCATCTTGCTACGGAACATTCACAAATGTGATCTCGATGGCGCCTACGCATAGGGCTTAAGAACTACCGAAAAAAATGTATATCCAACGTCGAGGTGAATGGACATTTATCAGGATGATTCCCTGCCACGAATGACGTTTTGGGAGAATCTCTTTAAGAATTCGTTTGTTCATTCCTCTTCTCCTTGAACTATCCAACATAGTCAAATAACCGACGTTGCCGTACTCCCAGGACACAAAACTGCAGAGTGCCTGGTAGCTGTGTGACAACTTTGCAAAACACGTAGGCTTTTTTAAATCAGTGATTAACAGAAAATGACTAGACGTTCAACCTTAACAAATGTAACCTCATGTACATGCTAACTACTGCCTTAGCAAAACAAAGTTACTCCTGTCAGTATACGAACGAGACCTAGAAACAGACAATGTAAGTCTATCTGTAGTTTGTGTAGCCACGGCCATAGAAAAGTAAACGATACAGAAACTTCCAATAAGACCCTGTAGACCACTCCACTCTGAAGTGTCTTTACCTTGCTCCATCATAATGTGCCCAAACCTTGGAATAAACACACAGGTCTGTCGTCTTTATTTTAAGAGAGATATAAACCACTTATCGAAAGCGTTCAGAGAGTGAACACTAAAATAGTTATAGAGCTCAGAAAAATCATCTGCTCAGAGCTACCAACGTGACTAGATCATGTTTCAGTTAAGTACAGACGCTTCAGTGGGGAACCAATCATCACTTACAAAGTGCCCCACATCCTAGATCACTTACTCACACATCTCTTTCCACTAGACAAGGATGACTGTCTAAGGAGTCACTCGGCAAGATTGGGCTGTAAAGTAGACGACCTTCTTTATAGACGACGCTGCTTCACAGTTAAGATATGTTCACACTGTTCATAGTTGTGTAATCATGGCTGAATCAGTTGAAAGTTTTAAAATTGCTTTCCCTAGGCACAAACGTGAGATACTATCTACATTGTAATTTGCCCAGTCACCAATCAAACAAGCCACTAAATGCGCATATGTGACAGAATGCTATTCCCGTGTGTTTCAGTGTTCATTACGGAAATGACTGCAAGTTGTCAACTTCATTGAAGCCTCGTTTTATTTGCTTCCATTCGCCTTTTCTTTAAACCTATGCACAGCTCAATAAAAACAATAACAACACAGAGAGAAATATTTACAAAACTTTTGGTATCTCCTGTAACAGACTAAGGCCCTTTCAATAAAAATGCGCCAGATCAAAATAAGGACAGCTTCGAACATTTACTTGTGAGGATTGCACAATTTATAACACTTGCTTTGAGCCATAAGAAACTGTATCCTGCTTTCTTCTATCCAAAAATGCAGATGATTTCGATTTTAGAAATGTTTAATCATATCAGTCAGCTTGAAGGGAGTCAAAGCGACCAGGAAGAGGGACCATGCAAAATGTAATGGAACGCTGGGTCCCGTTTAACCACTCCATCAGAGCAGAAAGAAGACATGTTACGATATGTGATCATTTCGTTTATTCTCATCTGTAAAACATGCCATTTACATGCATCGTAGAAATGAGAACAGACGGGGGCTAATCACACTCAGAAGCGCACCAAGTATTATGTAATCAATACTATAGCAACCCGATAGGTTGCCTCAACCATTTTTGTACACATAATGTCGACTGGTAGGTTCGCATAAGCACCGCTTCACAGAAAGCCAGTCACTTTGGGTTTCGAATAGGTAACAGTATTTTGGATGATTTTAATGGGTCAACTTGGTGACGGGCTGTCATGAAGTGTTTAGCAATCGACAACGTTGGATTTCGCGCAGTCTGTTCACGGAGTTCAGGCTGGTGCGTCATCAGTTGTTTTACTCATTTCGGAATGTGTTTTGCCACTGGCTGTGATGGCTATCAATTTGTCCTGCCTACGTAAACGTCACCGCAGCTAAAACTGAACTGGTTCACAACATGGGGACAGAAGAGTTTGACGGCCGCCTTCTGCAATTACACAGAACTGGTTCTGTGGTGGTTCGAATTGAGCGCAACTGTGTAGCTGTATACCTTCAAACCAGAAAAGACTATACGTTTATTCCTGATTATTACTGTTTGATGTTGAACAACAATACTAAGTGCTAGTTTGTAAGACAGTGCCTGTATAAACCCGACTTTACTAAGGAAACCCAGTGGTTTTAAACATTAGCGGCGTTTGTTTCCTGGGCGGATCTAATCATCAGTTGCTGCTAAAACTTCAGAGGCAAGCATGCTGGTCATAACTGTCTTGTGAACTTCTGGTAACTGTTAATCGAATGCGATTTGGAATTGTTAATTGTTTCCACATTTAGAGAAACCTTATAATCGTTCCTATCATTAGGAAACACCAGGCTAGATTTTTGCTGTCGCAGCTGACCATCGTTAGTGCATATTCTGGTCCAGATCAGAAGATCAACTCCAGTCAAAGTGTGTGTGAGGTTAGCGTATTAAACAGCAAGCCATTAAATTCATCCTGAATGAAATCAACACCAACCCTTCTGAACACTCAGTTATAATGAATTATGTGTTATTCTAATGTTGATCAATCGTCTCGATAAAAATAACGGCACGTGTCGTGCTAAGTCTTGGTAATGAGCTCTTCTAGTCGCAAAACCTGAGTCTTAGGTCACATTTCAAAACGGTGGCGGTGTATTCTGAGGCAAGGTCTTGAACTAAACGCTCGGTGTAAGGAAGTGAGAACGAAGGAATTCACATACTTCAAGCACAATACCAATTACAGGAACATGGTAATATGAAGTTACATTTCACACAATCAATTTGAATAAAAACATATGATATTGGTGATACGAAATATTGAACACAATGGTAACCATTGAAGTAACAACAGAACGGAACTCACAACCAGGATGTTTGTCGCCATGTCCTGGATCCACATAGGTCACCATTAACGAACGGACAATGAACTCTCGTTAAACTTTAATATCGGCACGCAATCACTTTGAGCGAGTACGCAAAAAACATTGAAATAAATTGGGTGATTGGCCAACAGACGGTTTCCGGTCGACGGATTTTGCTCACACATTTGTCTTTAAGTGGTTACACTTGAGATTTAAACCACGCAGGACATACCATCTTCATAACAGTTTTCAATGCTAAATTAGTTCCGTCTGTTTAACATTCACTGCAGTTACATGCGAAGTGACAAA
Organism: Paragonimus heterotremus; assembly: GCA_013368495.1. Classification (NCBI taxonomy): domain Eukaryota; kingdom Metazoa; phylum Platyhelminthes; class Trematoda; order Plagiorchiida; family Troglotrematidae; genus Paragonimus; species Paragonimus heterotremus. Next base: position 101,516 of record LUCH01000718.1, on the reverse strand, counting down.
TCAAGTGAACCATAGATCTAAGTGGAGAAGGGATCCATCTCTCTGACAGTGAGGCTTTTCGACTACAGTCTTTCATTCGTATCGCTGTATGTTATTGCCAAGTGTTGTTCAGTTAGCGCGTACGTTGTCTTATCGCAAGCCATGATTAGCCAACTGGAACTAACTGGGTGACGTGATAAATGGGGAGACAAACTAAGACTGTCAGTCCAGTTGTAGGGACCATCCTCTTACACGAGCTGCCTGAAAATCACCATGCTGGCAGAGTCACATTAGTCGACTGTCCAGTTGTCCGCACTACGTCCAATGGGCTTGGTTGCAAAATCACACCCATTCTCACCTACCATCGACAAAATCGCCTCCAAACCACGATTCAGATGTCGTTCTGTGGTAGTTTGGTGTATCAGGTGAGACTAGGTCAGTTCCCAGTCAATCATGCTCGGTCAAGGCTACAATGAATATTACCGGGCACGTCGTCGAAACACCACAATGTTCGGGCTAGGGTCGGTAGAGATCCTCACCCTTGAAACAGACAAAACCATTTTAGATGTTATCGGAATAAAGAGATGGTTTTCCCAAAGTAAGATGTTCTGTTTTGTTTAAGTGCGAAGAAACTTTCATGTGAAGTAACAGCAACTCAGTCCGCCTGACTTGTTTCAGCTAACAGTTGAAGAGCAGTCACGGATGCTGACAGTGGTTGACCTGATCCACTCTTTGTCATTGGTGTGGTAATCCAGCGTCAGTTGACCAAACACACGGGGTCGCAAACTGATCACCCACTCTTAGCTATGGAATGCTATGACTGTTCAGATTAGCTGGTTTATTCAGTAATTTTTGTGATATGAATAATTTAGGCGTGTTTGTATGAGACGTTTCCGCCGCGCGTCTGTCAGAAACCTAAAATACTGTTATTACCAACTTCTGTGTGTACGATGATAGTTCCTATTTATATCCTTCGAAATTCTTGCAACGAATAAACAATGATCATTAAATAGTTTGGGATGTTTTATTCATATAGAAAGAACACTCCTCAATGTATCACAACGTTCACACTTGAAATACACTGGTCAGCCGTACTAGTGGAAGAAGGACTACACTAGTGTTATGCATTTAGTAGAACTTGTCATGAATGTGTACTTTTGTCATGACAGAGATAGGACCTCCGGTTAAGTTTTGACAAGGTAACGATCTCGATCATCGCATCATTCACATTGCATTATGCACAATCGAGATATAATATAAAAAACCTGGTCACTTTAGTAATGTTGGCATTGCTTAGTAACTTAAACTGGTCGATTCAAGTATGTGTACTAACGACGGAACTTACTGAATGTGAAAACCGGATACGCTAATTTTTTGCCAAGAGACTGGCTGAACTTTCCACTTAAGCGTGAATATTGTGATTAATTAAGTGTTATCTTTTTTGTAACCAGTTGATAATTGCGCTCATTCACATAATCCGGAGCCTTCTCAGTTTATCCTTTTCAATTCATTTGACGAGCGTATAAAGCTGAAACTTCATCTATTAAGTGCTGCATTGTTTTAGTTGACATGGTTTGGTGTGAGTTGTAGATCCAGTCGGCTACATCACCGATCTAATAAGCAACGCTTAAAGTGGAACGAAAATGTGTGTAATCTTAAACATACACTTCACTACATGTGACGTAGAAGTGTCTGTAATTGGATCATTCTGAAATGAGCTCTGTTTGCTTTCACGAGCATGGGACCCACAGTAGTTTTTGCTTCATTTCCCTAATCGTTATCATGCCTGGATATCACATCAGATGGCACTGCTTGTACCTGCTAGACCTGATAGAAAACAGTTACCAAACATTTTCGAAGGAATACCTGTACGCGCATACGTCGGTTCTTCTTATGACACTGGTGATTTACGGTCAGCTAGAGTATTGTTTTTTTTACGGCGAATTACAGATCTATTACCTCACAACATTAGGATGTCTCAATTACCTCCCAATAAAGTTCGGTATTTCATTGGCATTGTGTTCTTGATGCGTCTATTGTTTGAGAACGTTTGTTCTTTTCTATGGAGACTTATTGTAGTAACAGACCAATTCTGGCGCCCACCGATTACCATTTTTCAAGTAAAAGATATTCACTATATCCGTAGAAAGGCGCATCACTCAGTTGACAAACGTTTTGAACGTCCAACTAATTCATTATAAAACACCGGTAAATTATGTGCCAAGACAGATTTCCATTTACATAATGTCAGTTTTACATGTTTCATTTTGCATGCGATTGTGGAAGACACGCAAGGTCTAATGGCTAATTGGGGGTGTAAGTTGATGGGCCACAACCGTATGGTAAAACGACGTGTAACCATTCTCACACATTTTGAACAGTACTCCAGGTGGGTGTGAATGGTTTGAGTGACAGATTCGTGTTCACTCACCGAGTCAGACTCTGCATGCACAGGGTAAACGGTAAAATGGTGACATGAGGATCGAATGACCGACGTTTACTGATCGAGGCCATTTATGTAGAGTGGAGATGCAATCATTGCAATAGAAAGAACGCCGAAGTGCTAAATGAAGCGACTGTTATAAAATATGTATGCGAAAGAAATTCACTTGAAGTAAGCTTTTTATACGGTGCTAATTCAGATTGACAGATTGGAAATGTGGAAGACCCCTTTCTGGAGCGCTTTTTGTGTGATGGTATCAATTAGGATCAGTAGTGACAGAATAGTGGGTTTGTTCGCCTTATGAGTGATACATTGTGAGACTTTACGTGTGATTTACTCTTAAAACAACGACTAAGTAGGCGGTAATTGTGTCTGATGGGATGCTTCACTTCTGGTCAAAGAAGTTCTTTAGGTCAAACAAACTGATGAGATACCTGATAAAGGCAAAACTTGAGCAACTATGATAATTCAAAAACATTGGGTTGCTTTTCAATGTTTTGATGACTATGGTTAATTTATTGGCAAACTTTTGTAAATTGATGCGTACAAAATCAAGTGGAAACTGAAATTGATAGTCCTACTTTTTTCCGCGGTCGGTGTAACTACCCTTTTGGCTCCAAAAGTCTTGAGTGTGTGTAGTCATTCTGAAATTGTTGGGATAATTTTACGTACGCTTATCACTTTGTGGGTAGACCTGCTGACGATCTGCTGCAGGACTTTAAGTGGGTCAGTTTGGTGTTCAGAAACATATTGTTCTAAGATTGAACACTTCTTTATTAGTGAAAAAAATTACAAATGTAGGTGAACTATTGATACCTGGAGAGCCGGAAATGGTACACTGACTTGATAAAGCTATGAATACTGTAAGACGGTAATATTCATTTCGTCATTGTCTGTCATAGTCTTTCAGACATCACTGTGTAACCGGTGACCGCAACCCATTTTATAAAACGATTGGCGATTCCATGATATCGAAACCGATTGTGTAAGCGCTATTTTGTGCAAAGGTCAGATCGATATGGCTTATCAAAGTATTTTCGCGAACATTGATACTGTCTGATCTAGATAGCCTCATAACGGTCCACGCAATATAATCGTGTCAACATAACGGTCTAATGTTTCGCAAATGACAACCTCCCCAATAGGAATTTCTACCGTTAGTATTTTGTTTGCTGCAGACCGTAACAATCCCTCACCGCGAACTCTTTTTTCGTAATTAGTGGTAAATAAGTAAGAACACAGTAATTTTAGAACTGTTTGGTGAAACTTACTGAAAACCAGCAATAACGGTCGAAATTCAGTGGTTCAATGAGTACAATTTTAAAACACTGTAACTTTCTGTCGCAATTTCTGTCAACATGTTAATCACTAACATGTAGTTCGGCAGATTTGATAATTTAAAACAGACCCAACTTCGAAAATCTGGACTTCGGCTGGATTCGAACCAACGACAGTAACAACATACCTAAAATGGGTCTGTTCTAAACTTGCTAATCAATGAAAAATACACTCAAGGACGTTTTCTTATTGTAGCGAAAAGGCGTTCAAAAAAGCACAATCTTTTTTGTCCGACTCTCTAGTTCCCACACCACACGTGCGCTCGCGGTTTTGAATCGCAATTCCAGTCCACACCACCCCCAGGTTTCCGCTCACACGTCGTGTGCACTTCTACCCGGTTTAGGTGTGTGATTTACGCCTTCTATCTGGAGGTTTTCTGCTTGCCAACCTTCGTCCGTTGATCTGATTTCATCGAGCGATGGCTTGTTCGGTCGCCCGTGCCGTCCTCCTTCCATCCACTGTGGGCTTTGATCGTACTCCACCATCGTGCCGAGATATTCCTGCGAGTGTTGGTATAATCAGGTCTTCAATTTGGTCATCCATTCTATTTCGGCCGCCATGTCTAGCCCGTTGGTCCGATCCGGTCGAGCGATGACTCATCCGGTCGCCCACGCCGTCCTCCATCCACTCACGGTGGGTTTTTGAGCGCACCTCCCCCTGTGTTGAAGTATTCCACCGAGAGTTGGAATGCTCGTACCACCTGCCTGACAGTCCACCACATTATGTAAGACTGTTCTGCAAAGGGCACTGTTTGCGTCCGTATACAATGAATCTCCCACACTTACTTATTCACAATTACCCATCGTCTGCAGACACTAGCTGAATCAGTTTCTTGAAAGTTCAGAACTTCAATTAATTGTGCCAACACGCTCGAATTAGTAAGTTTGTAATGTAAAGGCCATCATCCTCAGATTCAGGCAGGCAATGTCGCAATAACTCAACTCTAATAATCAACTTGCCACTATCTTAGATGAGAAGTAGTTCAAAGTCCAGTATTCCTTGGCAAAATAGATATGCCTCAGTCGTCGAGAACTGATTTTGTTGTTACTGATGGTTTGTCGTCAAAATGTTTTTCAGAAAGAACCTCATGTATATCTTCTAAAATCTCATTTAGATGGCATGATAAACTAAGTAGTCTCTGTTGTAATATCTAGAATGTTACCAGAATTAGTTCTTTGTTAACTAATAGAAGAATGTATGGTTTGTTGTACCGAGTTAAAGCAGATTTAAAACACATGTGGCGATAGCCATTTCACATCTATGGTTTGGCTGAATTGTCTTTGTCTGGGGGCAAAATGATCTGTACGATCATAGGGCCATCACATATATTGATAAGTGAATATTTGTTCCATCCTATACTAATCACAGCAGATAAAAGTAAGCAGAATTGAAAACAGGAAATCTTATTATTTTTGTCGCCCGAGGTGCGGATTTTATTACATGAATTTTAAGACTCATTGCGTGAAATCTTCATGCCATCGGTTGAGGCCAGATAACAGTAAGAACTCATCACGTCACTGTCCAAACCATTGTCGGATTGTCCCGATGCAGCAAGCTTTCAGTGTGTGGTTATTTTACGTCCGTCTAATAAGCACAGACTGTACCATTTTTGTTGCAGTTACTAGTGAGAGATTAGTAATCCTGTCAGTGCAAAACATCTTACTTTCTGCTACTGTAGCTTGTCACATAAAAAATTCCTCAACAGAAAACACGTCCATCCCAGAAACACTTCTATCGCGCTCAAAGCCTTTCCAGTATGAGTACTTCAACTGGAATCACAAACAACTCTGAGGTATTCAAAAGAAGCATTCCTGTGCCTGAAATCGGTGTGGGCTTTCAAGAGTAAAGAAATCGCAGCAGTCTTATCATTTTCAAGTAACGTACGCATTGACCTCGTAGTGGATAACTAAAATACGCAAGTCCGTTATTCATCACGCTTTATATGCACACTTTGTTACACAAGGAAATAATATACCTAGTTTGGAGTTTATTTAGCGGTGGATTTTCGCCCCGATCAAACAAAATTTTAGCGGAGGGTCACCGAGACCTGTTAACGACTCACGCTACTGAGCTGTAATGTGGACTAAATTCTTTTTTGCACAAAACAGACAGGATCAACTCCAACTTTCTTTAACTGTTGCGCCTCCTTTTTTCACAGACCGAAATCGATCAACTGATTGTAGTTGGTTAGTAAGCGGACGAGCGTTCAGGACGATCATACAGTCTAAGAGAACAGGGTGCGCTCCAACTAAAGAAATTTATTCACATACTGTTGGATGATGCATGATGCAGAGCGATAAATCCGTTGAGGCATATTACTCTAAATCACCAGGAGCAATTGACACATACCTTCCTGCAACTGAGGAGGCCTCAACCTCGCGATCCAGTGGATTCGGCTGGGATACAAGCTGCCACATATTTATGGGTCGCAAATACGAGATACCGACGTGCGCTGTGCTGTTGAAATCCAACGAGATTTAATAAGCCATCCGCCGAATCATTGGTAACAACTGCAAACAATTGTTTGCAGAAACAGCTACTGGTTTAATCTTCTAGGGAATTTCCTGAAACGGCTATTTTCTTAGTGATATTCTCCCAAGTGCCGTTCTCGTTCTCAAATCTGAGCTTTATTGCCTCTGTCTTGAGCTCGATTGCTACAATGATTGTAACGTTGTTCATGAGTTCGATTCGTCGTCATGTGAAAGTCAGGTAGACAAATCAGCCCAACAACAAGGTGAAAGTAGGTGGAAGGTTCAACGCCCTGCTAACGTGTGCTCTATATCTCAGTTTAAATAGTGTGTATATATTATCAGGAAATGCTCCGGAAAGTGATCCTGTATCAACGCACGATGTCTGAGCAACCGTCACTGCATGTCTACGGTCATCTGGTGAAGTGTTTCCTTTAAAAAGACTTTTAACAACCTAATCGACTAAGCGCAATTTCCGGAGAGGGGACTTCGGTTATCATTACGGGGTATGCCTTTTTTAACGGGTTGGAAATAGCAAAGTGCTTACTCGGTGCTTTGCATATAGTTCGATAGGAGTTTGCGAGAGTGAAACCGCCCCTTCCCGCGAGAGATTATTCCATACAAAACCTTCCTTCTGTTTTTCTGATTAGGTATTCTTTATAGGTCAGTATCGTACTAGCCCTTATGAATTCACTAAAGAATTTAGTGTCGAACCACTTTCTTTAATCAAGTTTGCTTGCCACTGTGGGTTTGACAGGATTACTTTACAGAGCACAAATGAAAAACTCGTGTTTCTCTCAGTTGTGTCAATAGAAGATCGGTTAAGCCTATATCATTCTTTGCTAGATAAAACTATCCAGATATTGGAAGAAGGTGCGGTACCAGAAACACAAGTAAGCACATACATATGTTTTGTAATTAAAGATTTAGATTGACGCTTGCGTTTCAGCAGATCCGTGTACCTGAGAGTTCAGCTGGAACAATTCTCCATAATTCTTGCTGCAATAATCCTATGTAAGCTCCCCAGATGACTGTTTCCACAGAGGTGTATATAGCTTACGGCTAATAGAGTTTGATGAAACTTCTGACGTCCGGCCCTTTCTGAATCACCTGCTTAAACTTGCTACTGGACAAAATGTTCAACAGTTGTCGAGGTTAGCAGCATCCGTCTACGTTATAGGGATAACCTTATACCTAGCAAATAGAAGGGTTATTACAGAATAAAATTATTGTACATAATTACCATGAACGGAACGGATATTGTTCGGAAGTACAAATTTTCGTTAATAATCGGATTTACCTGTCCAAGCTTGAAGTCACTTGGTCCATCCATCATATGTTCAACCTTCGGTGTATTCAATCAAACCTCACACCACAGACATTCCGAGTCAGACCACCGGAAAGTTCTGAGCGGTCTAGACGTGCCGCCCGAATTGCTGAGCGTACATTTCTTCGTCAGCGAACCCATAACTGTTCTATCCGATTACTGCAGATTCGATGGGATATCCAGTAATTGGATGGCCATCTGGAATCCTTACTACCTTCTGACACACTCTTAGTGATTCGGGATGTTTTGAGACAAAGAGCTATTCACCAGAACGATATAGTAAGACAAAGACAACAAAAAAGTTTGACAACCTTCTTTCATCGTTTAAACAAAGAAGCGAATGTTCAGTATTGGGCACACAAGAAATCACAGTCCAACCTTTAATAAACCTGTCGGATCACGCATTGTCAGAAGCTGAAAGCAAACTCTTGAACAAGGGATTGAATTTCAACATAAACCATAGACCTCTTAAAACATAGAAAGTGATTCCGGCGGTGGAGGAGCAACTACAGATTTTACCGATCGATGACGCAAGCAGAGCTCGAGCACAGATCGTCAGGATCAGCAAAAATCAGAAATATCAACTAAGTAACCTGAGTACCAAGGAGCGAGACGCATTTAGAACGTTACTGTCTGATCAGTCAATAATTATCACAAAAGCCGACAAAGAAAATCAAGCAGTCATCCTAAACAAAACAGATTATGAGCGCTAAGCAAATGACCATATTTCCGATGGTCCGTACGTCATGGTTCCGTTGGAGAAACGGCGCTCCACTTTGAACCGATCAAAAGCTTCAGCTGCAAGTTTGCTCCGAAGGATGGAAGCCAGCTTAGGTAAGTCACTCTGGTTTACCCTATATCCAAAAACAGCATTAACTTGGGGATTTTACGATTGACCAAACATCCATAAACCTCGGATACCACTGCGGCCAATTGTTGACTATACAGGAACCCCAACATATGCTCTAGCCAAATTCCGGTCTCGTACACTTAAATCTCTTGAAATGGGTACAGACCGTTCTATTCAGAATTCCACACAACTAGTAACCAAGTTGAAGGAACTTATCTTAAGCCCGAATGAATGTCTAGTCAGCTTTGACATTGTTTCGATATTCACCACGAACAGCAAACAGGCGGAGTAGCAATGGGCTCGCCCATTTCTTCCACAGTTGCCAACTTGTTCGTGCAAGATTTGGAAGAGAAGTTATTGTTCAGCTTTCATGACCCACCTAGAATTTGGTGGAGGTATATTGATGAAACGTTGGTGGTGATGCATATAGAAACTGTTGAGAAATTCATGGAACACAAATTCATTTCACCGGCATATCAAATTGATTGATTGAGCGCGAATCAGTGGGTCATGAACTGAGTTTTCTAGACTGCAGAGTACGCGGGAGAGCCGACGGTAACCTGGACACAGGCGTGCACAGAAAGGACACCCATTCGAATCGGTACCTTTCCTTCAGCTTAGAACACCCCATGTACACCAAGAAAGCAGTTGCATCCAGTTTGTTTCGCAGAACCCTGTTATTAACCAGGTTTGAAGAAAAGCGGTCGAAAGAATATAAGACTGTCAAGTCGACAATGAAAGCCAATGGGTACTGTGACAAAATTCTGCGTCCAATTTGGGAGCTACCCTGTAACAAGATCAACGAGCCTAGGAATTGGCTGTCAACTGTCGTTATTCCGTACAGAAGGAATACATCGTAGAACCTTAGACTGGTCCTTAATCAGTAAACTATCAGAATGGCATTTAAAGCCATTGACACATTAGGGAATAAGTTGGTTCACTTAAACAACAAACGAACAGTTCTAGAGAAATCAGACTGTCTATCAGATTAAATGTAAGGATTGTTAAGCTTCATACATTGGACAGACCGCCCGGCAGCTGGAAGTACGCACCAAAGAACACGTAAGATGTAGTAAGAAACCTCCCACCGACCCTCAACAACTCTGGAAATTAGAACTTGATTCAGCCACTGTAGCAGACGCAATCCTCAACCAACATCAAGTTGACTTCGATCATCCGACTGCTCTTAAATGTGGTTTCCGTAACCACAAGGAGCGCTTATTGGCAGAAGCCCTACTGATCGCTAATACACCACAGGCGGTGAATCGATCAGATGGCTCGGAATTGTCAGTTGTTTGGCGCGATTTACTGGGTGAACAACAGTGACACCACGTAGGAGAGGTTTGCGGCATTGCTGTCACCCAACCCTATCCCAAACAATCTACACGCACGCAGACACACACACAAGCACATATTAACTGTCTATCCTTACTCGCACCCGGGATCGTCACGTGGTGACCTCAGGTGAACGGTGAACTCACATCCTACTGATAACCTGTCTACACATCGCATGCGAAACACACAAACGTGTCAGTTAACGACTGCATGATTTGAAGCTTGTACATTGTACATTTTCTGATTGAAATCGCTTCATAAAGGCTTTCCGGGAGGATCAAAACGTTGAGAAACCGATAACTGTTGTGGTTTTTAACTCGTTGTGGTTTAACCAAGAAGTTACTTAGTAATAATCACCACTTGTTGGCAGACAGCAGAAACAATCAAGAACAATGGTCCCACAACTACAAGGTGATCTGAAGTAATGGTGTTTCTTTTTTTTCCATACGAGAAATACGATCCAAATCTAATCTTATGTTGTGTTGAAGTTAATGTGGTTATTGTCATACATGCATGCAATAATGACTGATAGGTAGACATTATTCACGCCGGTTTGCCAGTGTGGTCATCTATCACCAATGAAGGATGCCAACAGAGATGTAACTGACCAGTAGATAAGGTTAGATGGCAATGGATGTGTCGTCGATTTGGAACTCTACTTTCGGACAAGAAATTAGGATCAGTGCTGAAACGGGACGTCCCGTTCTGTCCTTCAGTCGATCCCGTTTGTAATTCAGTACTACGGTTTTATATATTCTTGTTCCCATAAAGGAATGCTGTGTCCTAATTAAGTAGAACCCAAACACAAAGACAGCTGTTAGTGGACTATCACACTAATAGTGCCCTCGTCATTTTGACGCCAGGATTTCAAAGTGGCTAAGAATCTCTGAGGTCCCTTAGCTTGAGAATTTTACACAACTAAAATGCAGCTTGATTATAAGGTTCTGTAAGTATAATGAAACTGGAAAATGTAAATACTGTCACGACCAACGTTGTTTTGAATGTATACACATAGGTAGAGGCTAGTGAGAATTAATGACTCACAAGTGACCACACTTTTCACATTTCAGTAAACTTTTCGAAAAGAAGCAATATACTTGAGTTTTGTTCTTGGTAGAGTTTGCTGGTAGTGCGTATTCTAGTCAAGGCCGGGATTGGTTGAAAAACCCACAGGAATGCGACAGCTACGATCAAGTGTGAACGCTGTTCAACCAGTACCAACCAAGAGTTCCTCAGTGTTTACCAAATGTAGAGACAATATATCTCATTAAACTTAAGCACTTTTGCCGATTACTTAAAAAACCGATCAGTTTCTGAGTCTTCATACTGTTTGGCTTCAAGTTGAAGTGTTCACATTGTGAACTAGTTAAAAGACAGAACAGAGTAATTGTCCGATCAAATCTAGTTAATGATAATGGGTTTAGGCCGTCTCAGCAAATTTGAAGCTGTGTGTGAGTCACAGTCAACCGGATGGATCAGGGTGTGTATAGATGTGCCAGCTCAGTTTGAGAACTTATCGTTCCTGTGACTTAATTTATGGTGACAACAATTCTTGGCGTTTATCAGAATGAATTTCTGAGCACTTTGCTGAATGATTTTGATTCCAGACGACGGTGAACGTCAGCTGATCCATTCGACCCAACTGGTTGACTGTGGCCATCGCAGATAAACAGAGATGGCGCTTTGTATCGTCTGACGTGTCTCGTTGCGAAAGGTTATGTGGTGCCTCCTATCTAAAGTTAATCATAGACTCCGGTTATATAATGTCATGTGTAGTTGGCTACACGGTTGACCTATGAGGACTTTGACCAGTGTTCAGGTAACGATCATAGCAAAACTATGCACATGGCTGAAGAGCGTGAATCGGAGGTAAACTTGAGTCTGGGCTATTTTTCCAAAAGGCTGACGGACAGGTGTGTAAACTACAATCACCTATAGCTGTTGGTGAATATACAAAGTTGTTACATCTAAATTATCCCGTGCTTTTATTTTAATTGCACTCACCGAAACAAAACACCCACTGACAATATTTACCAGTTAATCAATTATTTTATTCGACAATGTTTTGTGTGATATCCAGAACAGTACACATTGCTACCATTTATGGTAACCAACGAATAACCTAATGTAGTTGTGTTTATCTGAGTAACTTTGTAACTAGAATGTATAAGTAAGCTGTTTCGACTTACCGCACTCTATAAACTACACCCATTTAGCAGTGAAATATAAATGGGTTTTTCCGTTGGTGTAAATGACATTGATGAAACCTCTCCAAAGTGTGACGCTATAATACAGTGAAGTTTTAACAGTTTTAAAATTGTGGATTTAGCGCATGACAATTGTTCTTCACAAATTGAATTTTATAACTCGAACTAATTGAGGCAGTCTTAGTGTATTCAGTTGAACGAAAAATTCTGCCAATTTTACATTTCTCCCCACGATAAACAGTTAGGTACGGTTGCACATTTTTCAAGTGAAAAATGAAACACCTTCTTGTAGGATGTGTTAGAGGGTTAAACAGAATCCGGTGTGGCAATTACGTAGAGATTGTGAATGAATGTACCAACACTTCCATTGCCTCTAAAGTGTTCAATAACTGCGATTAAAACATAATAGATGTACAATTCACAGAGGGTTCGTTGCTGAGACCTTCCTGTATTTTAATCCGGATATCATTTTAGGTAAATTAAGTCGGCCTTACCAGGCTTGACGCAATAATGTCATTAATGTTTTAGCAGTTTTTCGCTTCTCGATGAAGTCCTAGAACCACGAACTTACTGGACTCGTTCAGAAGTCACAGCAACAACGATCAGTGTGGCGTCAACGGCTGTCAAGCTTCAATGAAAGTAAAGTATCGTGCATCATTCTGTAAAAAAACGGTAAAGACTTCTTCTTTCATTGGTGTGTATGAACTGGTCCAGTGAATAAAGCGTTACACTTGTGTTCGTCTTTGTATGTTTCGACTGAATGATTGTAGATTAGTTTTTATGAAGAAAATATTGCCCATTATCGCTGGCAACTTGTGTGAGATGGCAGTATCGATTGGAAGACGCACGAGGCTGCCTTATTTTTATTTGAACATCAAGCTTCAGTCGTCATTCTCGATTTAATTTATGCTCAGTCAACAGAAGGTGAAACTTATGGGACAGGGAAGATTCACAAAATGAAGGATAAGCTAGGCATCGGTTGACGGCTGTAAGACAATGAGTTCAAAGTTACGCATGAGATTTGAGAGCGACGGCTCCTTTCCTCTTAAGAAGACAGATATCTGGTAGCAAGGGTGGGTTTGTAACGGAGCACGCAGTCATTCGTTCTGGCGAAATTAGTCACCACATCCGGATGAATCTATAACAGGCTGTAGTATGTCGAAGACGATCTGTTTATCTCAAGCTCAAATCTTGTTTTGATAAAGAATCTTAGAACACTCAAAACAAGAACACAACCAATCAATTCTAGTGCATTTGAGGTTCTGATTAGTTTTATATGTTGATTTGTTTTTAACGAGAATTTTACTCGAGGAGCGTGACAGTTCGTGTTGAAAAATGTATTACTTCTAATTTGTAAGTAGTTAGAAAAATAAAAACAACTCTACCATCTATCAGTCGCTGACTTGAAACGTGCAAACGGCTAAAGATACAAACAAGTAGGGAGGAACAACCACGGTGTAACCCTCATAGGGTAGCCCAAGTATTCCATGTGCATAGGTGTGCCACTGAAGACAAGAGTCTCTAATATTAACCAGCGCTCAGCACTGGCGTAGACAATTCTCACTAATTTTTGCTCTCGAGTGGTTGAACGCTTAAATGTGAATTTCCAGTAGTGTACATTGTAAGGCCAACAGCGCACTGATCAACATGGCTGTCTTACGAAAGCGTTGTCAGAGCTTTAGTCCCGACAGTCGCAAGGATATACACAACTGACGAGCCCTAGCAAGAGCGAAACTCGAGCCTAGTGCTTTTTTCTGAGGGAGACGGACGGGAAAGTCTATGGAAATACGGTAGGTGTGACCAAGTGTAAGTGGCTCGTAACTTGGATCACACACTTGATTGCATTGTGGGCCACAATGATAAGATAATCTGATAACTAATTATTTCTTTAGAAAGCACATTTGAAATTAATGGAATTACAACTAGGTAAGCGCTGGGCTTCTATCCAGAATCCAATGGACAACTGCCGACGTCATGCGCAGTGAAATACACTGTTACATCTGGACAGACTTAAAGAGTCTGACATTCTGCCTGTGGTTTTTCTATGCAGCTGGATTGCTAGAGGGCTGGCCAGTAGACGGTTCTTTCTTTCGTGTGTGATCCCAAAGGTTTGATATAATGTTAACCGCTGTATTAGATTTTTTCAGTCCCACGTTTTCACTTACGACAGATTTTCAACAGTTATTCTAAAAACCGTTGTGATACATTTTATCCTGGTGCTTCCGGCCTGTTAGTGCTTCTTTCATTTAAGATTTACTGACTAAAAGTTTGGATAAACTAGCCTGACGCATCTCCTTACTTCCGTAACCAACTGTTGATGGTGGTTCACAGAATCACGTGAAAGATTATGAAACTTCACTACTCAGCTCGGTATTCAACAACTATACTGTCATGCTTATCACTTGTTTTCGATTAACTCTCCCACTATATCCACACCTTGTGGACGATGTAGTGATCAAGAAAGCCCCCTAGTTTGATTACATTTAAATCGACGTGATGGTTTTATCCTACATCAAGTCATAACAACCAAGGACAAACTGAACTCTATTCATACAAGGTTGTGGTTGATCGTTTGGTTTGGATTGTTCGGTTACGCCTATTGTAAGGTTTCTGGCGTTGGGGTTAACACGCTAGTCTCATAATCACGAGGGTCAGAGCGCAAACTCTGGTCCGGACAAGGATATGCATTACTGATGAGCTCTACTAGGAGCAAAACTCGAGTCTAGTGCTTCCTTTCGAAGTGGGCTAGCCGAAAGGCTTATCTGGATGCGAAGGCTACGGTCAACTGTGGGTGGTGTTCAATTCTGAAATAACCTAAATCCCCGAACTTTCACTTCTGTTTCTCTTTTTTATTGAACAAGAATAAATAATTTGTATAAATACCTTGCAAAATACGTTGGTTTGACACGAAACCAAATAGTTTGTATCATCAAGGGATAATACTGAAACAACCAGGAAATAAATAGCTTCTTACCATCCTGTCGACATAAGGTCGCAGTAGTTGCTCATCATGATGTGTTTTTTAAAATTTTAAAGGCATCTCTGACCCGGTTTTAAAATATACTACGTGTTCTGGGAACATCTTCCGTCTGAATGATATACCTCACTGACCGCTTCTTACGAGACACTTTCCGTGCCAATGAGGGGTGTGTGAAACCGTTGTTGTGGAGTGGCGCTCTCTTGTTAACCACACCAATCAAGTCATTCGCGTCACACGGCGTACCGTTATACTTGTGGCTCTAGTAGGTAATATGATAAAAAGACTGACGAAATCTTTACGTAGGTTATGTTTTGTATGATCGAAATGTGGCCAGTTCCGTACAAGTGCTGATTAATGGATCAGCAAATTGCCAACTGTCATAGAACATGCATAATTTATTAGGTTTGAGATTTAGACTGCAGTTTCCCACATCAGTGATAGCTTATTGGTTTTGGTGGAATATCCCACTTACAAAAGTACGTTACACACATACACTGTATGGACATAATCACAAGTGAGTATAAACAAGTTGTCCAAGTGTGTTTCATATGGACACTTGTCTGTGAGTAGATGCAGAGACAAGTATTTGTAATTATCTATGCAAGCCAAAAGCAGTGCACCAAATATCGAACCTAAAGTAGATTTTTGTAAGCTAGTTGACGCAACGAGATAAGATTGAATCTTTTATGTCTCACTCTTGTTATACTTGGTTGCTGCGTTTATGCGGCGTGGTAAACTTAATTTCACTCATGTAGTTTTCCGTATTTGTTGATCACAAGCGTTTTTTGTCTTACGGTTTATGGGAGAGACACAGAAACAGATGAAATGAAACTTTTAATACTACCGATGAAATGTAGATACGTCAGCACTGAACATCGGAATACACAGAATCAGTCGTCCAATCGATGTTTTCATTTGGTGATCTCTGAAGACGATCATAAAACCTAGTCGACTTTCAACAGGTGTATCGGTTGAGTCGGGTTTTAGTTAAGAACATACGCCTTTTCTGAAGCCGTACGTTATTTTGGTTTATGATACGTTTTTTTCCTTCCACTAATGCACTGGTGACCTGATTTTCATTGCTTCATAAACTTCTAATTATTCATTTGCCTACAACTAAGTTTATTCGCTTGTAATGAATGTTATGTTGTTCGTAGTATCTGTAACCATTTGACTTTCGTGGTAAACCCAACTAAACGTTCGTTTTCTCGTTATAACAGTGTGTGAAGTGAAAGATTTTGAGTAGTTTAGAATCATTGTTGTAATCATTACATGACACAATAATTTTCAACTCACTGCAGACTGAGGGTTGATTATAGAATCACGGGAAAATCCCAACTAACCAGGAATGTGATTAGATGGTTCCTTTTACTTAAGATATCGTCACTACAGGCTGCAGGTAATTAAACCATTATCCTCGTTTAGTAAGAGACACGGGATGTGTCAGAATGGGATCAGTAAACCGTTTCATTTCGCTAACCCCTCTACAAGAGAGATTATTTGTGACCGTTTACTCTCTTAGTTGTCCGTCTTCATTCACCTTACAAATTTGTCACTTCTTGTAATGAAATGATCTCAGCATTATGATGTTTGAGGTAATTTTTTCTTAGAAACGGGGCAAAATCTTGCAAAAAAGAGAAATTCTCGTTCTCTGGATTTTCCTCAGTTGAGACTGATCGAGGTTAGTCCATTTTGCTGAAGAATTTAATCGCACTGGTACAAAGTATTGCCAGGCGGTAGCTTTACTAAAGTTGGTGAGTGAGCATGTTGATACACCTCAGTGAGACACATCTAGCCTCAATACGGTGGGAACCTATTTGATTCACAAACTTTCCAAACCAACTCTAGTATTGGACCAATCCAACATCGCTTTGAGATGCAACATAACGACTAGACAAACCGTCGTACTGTTAAATCTTCCACTAGTAATCAGGCTTTTAGTTCAGTGTTAGAACGATCAGATTATATGTGTTACTGTAAGTGTTACTGATATCAATCAGCACTATATAATACTGATGTACATTTATAAATCCGTAACTGTAAACCGTTTACTGCATTCCATTGAGTTCTACTCCTCATTACTTACGCGACAGGTTCGAATGTAGATACTATTCCGAATTCTATTTAAATGGTTTTGAGTAGTACACTTAGCTAGCTTGTTACAGTGTATTCTGAGATCACTTTCATCCATTGAAATGTCAAAGAGTCCGGTTATTCACGCCTTTTGAACTGGAGTTAGCATGAGCAAACAGGCTATCTGGAGCATGTTTAGGTGCAAGTGTGTAAGCGCACAAGATTGCTCCAACCCAAGTTTAGTTTTTTGTTGTCCGTCAGAATGGAAACTGATCGAAACAGATAACAGAAATAGACAACACGACAGATTGCTTGCTTTTATTTTGTGTCACTTCTTTCACTAAGAAGAAGAGCTCTGGTTACCCTGCTACATTAATTTCGGTTAAGCATACGGTGGCAGCAAACAATGTTTAATAATGACTGTTATATCCAACAATATTGCGACACTATGGGATGCGGCTGTGTAGCTGTTCGCACTTAAAGGTCAGCTGAAGCGTATCGAGTATATGGCAGTTGTTTTGGGTTTGTCGGCAACTGTATGGCCTACTATACTTTTTAACTATTAATCCAGTTGTGCCATAGTTATGGCTTGCCAACCCCGTCAGCCTTGTCGATTTATGATCACCTAGTTGTTGCTACCATACACAAGCCTGCGTCTACAAACTTTACGGACGTTTTATACAGGGTTCAGGCTAATGATCTGCAGATTGCCTACGATACTGTGGGATTCATGCTAAACTTACGCCGTCTACTTTTGGAATCTAGGATGCAATCGTGAATGCTCTCTTAACCGTGAACGTCAGAGGGTTGATACTGCAGCAGACATAGCGGAAATCCTCCAGGATGAGTAACATTCTAGTTACTAGACGATACACCATTGGTGACTTAATTATCAGTGCCGTCCACTGTTTTGCTCATGAGCTCATAACGCTTGAATTAGTAAACGAAGTATGGATGATCTGTGTCATATAAAATTGTGAAACAAGGGGGACCGGATATCCTCGGCTTTATTAGTTAGCTTAATACCACGGCGAGTTAGTCGCTTGATGGTAATTGGCAGTTTGTTGAAGGCGTAATGGTTAGAGTTGTCAGCAGGTATGCTGTTATCAGACAACCCCTAAAAGACAAAAAACCTGAGTTGAAATTACACAAGGCATTTACCGGCGATAAATCTATCCGGTTGAAACAAGAACCACCTGATAAAATATATAATCAGTACTGTTCAGTTCCTAATAGGACAACAACCTCCGTAGGAAACGATGAACTGCAATACTAACTAGATCTAACTAAGTGTGAATTCAGAACTTTTCATCAGCACTGTAATCTATGAAACCGAAACCGTTCAACACTCAACCAATTGGGTCGACCACATTGGACGACCAACTCAAGCGGAGTCTCTGTCAACGCTATCATTTGCACGAATCCAACACTTGTACGAAATTCCATCGATAAACACAACTCCAGTGACAATCTCTGTTAGAGCATGGATTATTTTGAAAAATACTACCAGTATGTCTTAAGAATTATCCCTTGTTTCGAGAACAGATTGTCATCCAGTGTAGAAAAATTTACTAGGAGGTCGTCAACATAAGTGTGAGAGTTCTGCAGTTGATCTTTTACAATCGACATGTTAAGCAAAGCCTGGAAAACGTGTACAATATTATACACCTTTAAATTACGTGACTGCAATGAGCTAAATAACCACAGTTTGATAGTCTTGTTGTTGACGACCACGAAGTGTCTGATGTGTGATGAGTAACAAGAGCACATAATCAAATGTGTATTGTTACCTGAGAAGTAACGTGGACTTCCGAAGTAATTTTCGCACATTACCACCTTAAGCAACTACCCTAGCAGCTTGAGAAAACAACGATGGATGTGAGCAAACCAGTTTATACCACTTCTGTAGACTTTTTGAGCAGATCAGATAGGTTAATAAGAGCTATCGCAGGTATGGTACAGACAATTAAGTACTCCTAGGGGTCAGCAAATATATTCATCATCACCAATTTGACAGCAAAGTAAACGAAGCTTTTACTGCTTGGCTGTATGCGACTACCGATGTAAAACAGAGCTTCAGGCTAAAACACCTGCCTGTTATTTTGTTTGCGCTGTGAATTTCACACCTTGTGGATTCCGCATTAATGTTTTATGTTTACGACACTAAAACGTGATCTATATGTTACAGTGTGACTGGTACCGGAAATTCACAGAGTTAGTTGAAAGTTTTATACCTCTGGTCTCTGGTCCAACAAGAATAAACATAGAGTAGTTCAGTTCTGTCAACCTGGCGACAATGAATATTTCGTTTGGGGCAAAAAACTAGGTAATCCAGAAGTGGACGTAGGAAAGATCGGTTTACATACTTTTAAGATATATGCTGACCGCTAGTCTGTTCCTAAGAAGGCAATTTAGGTGCATGGGTTATTCAATTGGTTGCATAGACTGCGTTGCAAATGTTGATTCTTGTTGTTTCAGATGGCTAATTTGTTACCATCTTGAACCAGAACTCAAGTTTGCCATCTTTATACCATCGAGTGTGCTATTAGTAAGCAAATATTGGCCAAAAGTTGAGTCAATACTTTGTTTCTCAACTTATTCAGATAGGCTGCGTGGAATGGTGTACTTCTCAATTCCTCACCAACAGCTTAGAGCAAACTCATTTCCGGCATATAAGATCTTCTAGTAGTCTCGTTAATCGTAAAGACCAATTGTTCACCTAGTTCATACAACCCCCAGGCGTTGAGACATAGGGAAAGAGTCCCGTGATTTGCAGTGGGTGCTTTTTTGAGCCTAACGATCGTCACTATGAAACAACTTACCACAGTGTGTGTGCTACGGAGTTGTCGTTAGTTTGTGGATTTAAGTTCAGACGCGAATTCTGCATTCAGCACATAACTTTGAGTCTTTTGAAAGCTTCGTCCTAATGATTATTCCAATATATTGAGGATATGTTCGAGCTAGCCGTCCTGTTTTTCAGCAGTTTTTGGTTGCTACGAGATGAAATGTGTTTATAGTACACTTTATAGACTGCGATTTGCCACTGATTCAGCTCGTTTTCCTCCAGTTACTTTACTACTGATGCTGCGACAATGGAATAATTTACCCGCCTCCCTTGTTCTGCAGAGTCGCAAATCAAAGGCCCCCATTAACTTGCGAAATTTTATTACGTCGTGTGACTCCGACTAGTCAGAGGAAGTAATGATTGATTCTGGGACCACTTCCCAAACATACAGTCCGTGTATTTTTGTGCCTGAAAACACAAATAACGTGCACATGAGTTCAGTTGTTTTGACTATTTCTATAGTTGTGTGTAAAATAAAGTGTTTCCTATGTCTTTCGTTGAAATTACAGTACCTATTCGCTAAGTAAAGGGGTTCTGCACTACCGATACAAATCACGTTCATTTTCAGATTTCAATCTAGTTGAAATCAGGTCACAGTGAAGGTTTTGCAAACTTTGTTTGCTTTCCGGGGGCATGTAACCTGGACAGTTCACATTTGGTGGTAACACATTTCGTTTTTGCCATCAAAAATATGTGCATCTGGCACTATGTTCACATTTGATGTACTCCTAGTTACCTTCACTATGTTACTTAGATAACTGTTGAATCAGTCGACTGATTACAAAAGTTTAGAAAAGAAGGTCAAACACACACGGCTTTCAAATGTAGGCTTCTATTTATAACCTGATTTCTTTGCGTTCTAGGTTACTAAACGTTTCTTCTACAAAGATGCAGTAGATGAGAAATCTGATAACCACAAACGTTTTTCACGCTCACAAGAAAGGTCGAATTCATTGGTCACTCTCAGCTAGATTGGTAATTCACGCAACTAAGACGAACAAGATACATACGGATGCACGTAATTATGAAGCTTTCGTAAAATCCAACTCAATAAAACATAAGATTACGGTAGAACTTGCGTGTTGGCACAATTGTCCCATAAATTTAAACCTAACTAACTTTACTATCAGTTGCCAGGGTCAGCGTAAGGTTTTCTTCCACTTAGATGCTTATGAAGCCACTCTGGAAGGTGTTGACAACAATAAGTGGCTGATGATCGTAATCCTGAAGGTTACTGGTCATAGGATTGTGTGATACCCTCCATATATTTGATAATATTATTCAAATGTATGATTTCTACTGCTGTAAGGGATGTTGGTTCTGGCATTTGTCAAACAGTTTTGCCTTTGCTATCAATCCACCTCTCTGTAGCTCTGTACTTCTACAGTCAAGCCTTATGAACAGTCTTCTAAGAGAACGAAACCCACAGATAGCTCTTCTTGAGTGTCATTGAAAAGTATGACCGCATGTAATTAAACTTTGAAAGATAATTGAGGATATGAATAGTAGTCAGCTGAATGTTGCTCATAATTTAATGTCGCCTTCAGTTACACACGGTTGATCCTTCCCGACTGGCCCTTCCCTTAATCCGAATTACCATCTCATATTTGTTACCTCGTCAGTAGTTTGTCACTACTATTGTGTCCGTGAAATTCGACTGAGGAAAGTAACTCTTCATTACTGCAGGCAAACTGAAACGACTGTGGTCACGTATACTTACCGGCAAAGTTGAGTTAGTTCAATGTTCATTTGGAATCTTGCAATGGTCATTACTTCACCGCAACGTTACATGCATAACTAAGGTTTGTAGTGAAAATGAAAGTTTCCTGCATTGAGGGCGGTGAATATTATCACTAGCGTCAGCTTGTGCTAGCTTGGCCTATCAATATGTAACTTTTTTTTTAACCTTCTATCTTGTCCGGTAGAGCATTCGCTGCGTGAAAGCATGAGGTTCCAATCTCTGGCTCGAATCCAGCCAAAACCCATGTTTTTCATAAAATTACAAATATATCAGACTACTCTCAACAGTAGCAAAGTTAAATTCAAAAGTCCACAACTGTATCAAGCGTGTAAGCCTTTCAGGTAGGTTGTGTTCGTTATGAATGGTCTGTATTCTGTATTGCCTCACTTGTGATTTGAACCCGACGATTCACCACAACTTTGTCTTTCCTGGACAGCAAAAGTCACCACTTGACCAAGAAGTTTAACTGGTGAAGCAAACAGCTATGCAGAATATCACAAGTACTGTTGTGACCGCAAAAGACGCTTCGTTTGAGAGTTCGCTCGTTGCGCCAACTTCCGTACAGTTCATGTCAAAAAGCAAACCACAAACGCATACACTCATTTGCACGTCCGACATGCATCCACATACATTAGGCGGTAGTCCGTTGTCATTCTCTTTTGTGAAGCTTTTGCCATAAAGCGTGTACACTATTCCGATAGTCCCTTCTTGTCCATCGTCTTCCTGACGTTCGGAGCTTGTTCTTTTGTTCCTGAATGCTGCTTGTGGGTAATATACTACTCGTGAGTAGTATACTATTCACAACGAAACTTCCTGTCATACAACAGTACTATCATTTTTCTAAGTAGGTGACTAGAAATATAATGAAATGGGTGATCGTTCAGGGTAATTACCATGAATGGATTAACGGATAAACAGAGATACACAAGCAGTTTGCAGTAACGTGGAAGTCAAAACCCCGGCCATTTGAGTTCCTATGCGGTTTCCCGACTGAAGTATGCAGTTACCACGATGTGCAGAAGGTATAACCTGATACGTTAATTACACGCCTGACGGATACCCTCCTCAACAGAAGTGACTGCCAAACGTCAATCCAACGCAATATATTTTAGCAAACGTGGGCGATGAATGAGTTTTTGTTTCATTAAAAGCTTTCATCAGATAAAATGTGGTCTTCTGTATTGGAGCTGGGAGCTAATTCTCCTTCTAGTTACGTCATACAGTTATGTACCTAATAAACGACAAACAAGTAAACCATTGGAGTAATCATTGTTGCATGTTTCTGCAGTAAGTTATTCTTAGAAAAGTCCCACTGATTCTGCGTTATTGCAGTGGCCGTCAGCAAAATGTGAAATATATAAGCGGTAAATTTCACAACCACTGGAACGCTTATGAACAATCGGCCTAAACGCGGTTTTTGGGATTGCCAATGTTTAATATCTACGTGATTCATCAACAACGAACAGTTATTTGTTGTTATCTGGCAAAATAATCCCCCGCAATGACGCGTGATTTAACAGGTTTAATACAAACATCACCAATCGGTTCGGCTAATTTGGAGACACTCCTTCAAAGTCATCTAAATCAGAGGTTGCAATTTTGCACATACGTTTAGGGTAGGACCAGTGTTTGTGCATTAGTAAGATGAAGACGTGTGTCAACTGCACAGGTAATTAAAAATAAATCGATTCCCACTGCCAAGAATTCGAGATCAACTTTGAAGTATTTGTCATACTGATAAGTAGGTACGGATGTGAAAGTTCTGAGCTTCCGACATGGCTTCGTAGCTCAGCTGGTAGAGCATTTGCCGTGTTTAGGTATGTTGTTTCTGTCACTGATTCGAATCCAGCAGAAGTCTAGGTTCTTCACAATTCGGTCTCCTCTAAATTCGCCGTATTGTCAAAGACTGATGGGTTATCTAACAAGATAAACCAAACTTCACAAGATCGGTGTTCCTAAATTATTTTGCATTCTTACTTTTTTTGCTAGTAAAAGTAAAACCTCCTGTAATGTGGTACCGCACGCCGTTAAAACCGTCCCCATGACATCACCCTTTCAATCAGTAAACTTATCTCATTTAGTCGTCAAACACTGCTGTGTATAGATTAATAATAGGAGTTTTTCATTCCAAGTGAAAACATTTTTGACTGATAAACCTATAATCAACTCAATAACTTTTCACTGAAGATGTCTTTGGACTATTCACTGAATAACGTACAGCTAACATTATGATGTTGTTGGAAATCAGAACACTGTTTAATGAATTCTTCGGAATTTTCGTTCAAATATTTCTATACGGGTTATATTACTTTGACAAGGAATTCTTTCGTGATAGCAGTTTATTTCGCAAGCAATAAAAAAGTGGTTAGCTACGTCAGTTTTATCGTTGTGGACAGCGCAGCAGCGTGGATTTTCATTATAACAGCCATGGACCTGAACAAGAGGTACTGTGGCTCGGGCCGCTCCTCGCCTCAAAAGTGACGTGGAATATCCTCGAGGAAAAATTTACTAAGAAGGTTGAAAATTAATTAAAAGAAGACTAAGCGGAAGAACTAGAAATGGTATGAATACAGGTATGCCATTGACTGCAACACGCCGCCATCTCGGAAAGCGTTTCTAACCAGCGGTTTGAGTGATCACGGGGACCCCAGCCAAACAGGCGACACCTACCTACTTTGCTCAGTGGAGTAGTCAGGGTCTTCATATTTCACGGCCAGTTAGTTGCTTAACCATCACTACTGGTGATTCAAGTATGTAACGCCCTCCACGGCAACCGCTTACCTGGCATGCGAAGAACGTAACCCAACCATCGCAAACTGTACAACATGATCAGTTGACTAATTAATCGTGCATCTCAACCTTTCCGGAATACGCGATGGCAAACAGCCGCATTGCTCACGCCATCAGTCCACTTAATATAGGTCAGTTGGCGGAGAGAACGATAGTCAGACATAGCAAGCCTGTCGACATCTTCTCTATGAACAGGCCACGTTTCGAACCTTAGAACAATACAGAACGAACAAAAGCATTACATACTCTTCCTTTCAGCGAAGGCAATTCGAGTGTTTGCTATCCTTGCTGATATCTCATCAGCAATGTTACAAGCTGACGAGATAGTGTTACCCTAGTATGTGGAACTGTCCACAGTCTCAAGCGGACTAACTGCAATAAAGAAAGTAGGAGTGAAAATGTCCTAGTCTTGAAGCAACACTACACTTTGAAGATGAGGAGCGCATTGCATATAAACCACCCCGGTCAGTCACTTTGTTTAGCGTGATTTGCATGCTTTGGCAGAGGGGCTAAGTAGGACAATATCGTCCGCGTACCTCAGATCGGTCGATCTAACGCCAGGAAAAAGGTCAACACCAAGTTCTTTGGACGCTTCAAACGTGCCGTTAGTGACAAAATTGAACACTACTAGAAGTGATGAACGCCCGAGACAGTTGTCCATAAACTTTTACACAGCTGCCAGAATGGGCATACAGTGATCTCAACAGATACGGGTTTATCACTGATACTCCCTTGCGAAAAAGATGGATCCAGAGAACGTTACGAGCAACCGAATCGAAAGCAGCCTTCACGTCTAAGACTAACACGGTCGTCGGCTGCTTATAAGAGTGCCGATGTTCCACGATCTGCCGCAAGGCAAAAATGTGCTCAAAGCACCTCGACCTCACGGAAAATGTCCCATACTCTTCACAGACAAAAGGGTCTTTTCTAACACCTTTGATTGTTCGACAAAGTAGTGTTCATGGTGTTTTCGCAAGTTTCTAGTCAGTTTGCGTTTAAGTTCTCGACGGTTTTCATCATAATGAGAACCAGTGGAATCGAGCAACACTTATTCATGAAGTTTGTTGACGTGACAGAAATCTAGTTCTACTGCGACTGAATAACTCCTTTGGAACGTACTTCTTCATGGCTGTTGCGATTTATTTCCAGTGTTTGTTAGGATCTCTCAACTGACTCGAACTTAGCAATTTGTTCACCCGGGCTTTCTGATAAGGATTCTTCACACTTTCCTCGCTCAAATGTCAGTTAACTATCTTGCATTTACGAGCGTATGTTCTCTGAACAAATGACGAAACAAAACCGGTACGCACAACAACGTGATCCGAGTTCAGGTTTTTGCCTCAAAATGCATGACAATCTTTAATAGAGTGGTATCGTCTACAAGTGACTACAATGTGGTCGAGTTATATCCATGGCTAAGAAGCATAATACCTCTTCCTGTGTTAAAGTGCAGCGGCTGAACTATATACACATCATGTCAACCGCACAGCTGCAGTAGCGGTGTGCCTGATTACCCATTCGTCTCCCTGAAGTCCCAAGCTAACGTTAGCTTATAAACTCCTTTGTTTCTCAGTACATTTTACACCAGCACCTTATTCGGCCATAAGTTTTCAAGAAGATTATTTTTTGGTGCTTAATCACTTTAAATTCGTTACTCAGAGATTATGGGGATGTTTTTAATTGACATCCTGATGACAATTCCGTTTACAGTACTAAGCAGTCTGTTTGTATGGTCGCATCTAGGTAGCCAAAAATCGTGAACTTTATTCAAAATCAGGTTGTTGTACAGATTTGAGTAAGTTATGAAACACAGCTTCTTTCGGTCTACTTGAACCGTCAGATTATGAAAAGCATACAGTTGATCAAAGATAAAACCAGGTAAAAAATTATAATTAAATGGCTGATGTGTTGAAACGATTAGCGGCGATCCATACGTTAAGTGTCCAACCAAACTGTGCTCCCTTATGCATATAACCCAATCCCGTGTCCCGATTGTGTTAATTCGGAGCGAACTGGCAGACAAGCGTGTAAACCCACGCGCACACATCTCTACATGATTGATCACCCTCGAATAGGTTAGCTGTCGTCAACTGTGTTTAAGCAGGAAACAGAGCATTCTACTAGACATCTGATAGATTCTAATAATCATATATACCGTGTAGCCATTGAACACGTTCTGACAAGTTCATTAATCGATCTTAACGCCAACTTGTTTGAAGACTTCACGTCTCACCACAGTAATCACTATGCTGATCAAAAGATAAGGTAACATTGACGTGAAAGTTTTGTTCTGTCTGTGACGAGTGCACGACGTTGACAAGACAGATTTTCTTGACGGGGCTGTCCTGTTTCATATAAAAAGATCGACGACAAATACTTTGTTTTATGGCAAAACTACTCGGATTTGACGTTGGTTGTCCGCGTGTCCAAAGTGTTTGCTTATGAAAGGCAATTCTTGGGGGATGCAGAAAGCTAATGCCGTGCAGACGTAAACAGTAGGACTGAAACAGACCAAAGCAACCTTGTGAAAGTGGAAGGAACGAATCTGGTCATCTCTGAGAGTCGGTTAAGAGGATGTCTACAAAGGCTGTTGTCCATGAAGTCGTTCACCTATACGTTAACTGAGTCGGAGTTTGGTCCAAAAATCCGGCTTCCCAGCCAGAAGGAGATGTACAGTTAGACATTGACCCTGTTTATAGGCTCGTTGCGACTTCCATTCTTGATACCCAGTCGGACCAAACCGTTGTATTCGCCAACATTAAAACAAAAATTAAACGATGAGCAGGTAAGCTGTCACATATGCAGATAAATATTTTCTTTGACAGCTGGCACTGTTCTTGGGAAAACGGCAGTTTATAGACGCAAATCATTTAGATCAGCCTGCACATTTACTTGCATTGTGGTCTTAGGAACGCCTGATCACTTAGAAACAGTTAGGATAGAAGACAAGGTCCTAAAACTGACACTAGAAGGGGCCTGTAGTTAATAAAATCCACTCCGATAGTTCTTCGCTAACTTGTACATTATATCCAGAATGTATCCGATCAAGCCAATTTCCGACATCGTTTCTCAAACTATTGTCTAGGGAGAAATTACCAAGAAACATCAATCTCGTGAGACTAACATGCTCGCATGTCGATGCCAGTCGGGAAAAGCTTAACAGGTTCGTGGAAACCCAACATCGCTTCACTGGAGTTCTTAGCGGCTTGTCATTGGTTTGCCGAAGGAAGTATGAGATCGTCTCTAGAGATACCCTTGAAATAACAAGGTGCATAACTCGTCGCTGTCTTCAGCGCTCTGTTTCATGATCAGCCGAAACGAGCGTGTTCTCAGGGGATGGTCCCAAACTCGTGCACAATCTTTCATCTACTATGTTCATACAGACTCAACTAGAGGTCCACTCACTTAGACTGAAGTTCAAAGTACCGCCCAAGAATGCTAACAAGTTGAACACACAAGTTCAATTTGATTACATGTACGACCAATTGGAAGAACTGTCGCCTACATCTTCTGATGAGGCAGGCTGGCTCCGTGGAAAATTGGTGGATATCTCCAACCAGTTTCTGTTGGCACCCATTCCCCAACAATGTTGCCCAAAGCAGGAACACTATCGGGCCATGAAGAAACAAAAAGATATGCAAAACATAGCATTCCTTAAAACGAATAAAGACTCTGGTGTTGTCATCATGACCAAGGACGAGTATCCAAGGACAATGAACACTATCATGGGAGATCACAAAAAGTTCAAAGTGGACTAGGCAGCAGAAAACACCATACTGTTGAAGAAGCAAGTTGCAAGGTAACTTCAGATAATGTTGTTACATGGACACATATCTGAAGCTTAATACAGACAGTTGAAAACAATCGGTACGGAAACACCGGATTGAGAGGTGTTTCAAAAGTAAACAAGGATGGTACACCTCTACTTCCGATCTTGTGCATGAACAGTTCCGCTGATCATAAAGTTGCTCGTTGGCTAGTGGATATTTTGGATCCCATCTGTAAAGTCTTATCCCCACATTGCTTGAAGGACTTTTTCGAACTAGCTGAAATCCTAGAAGACACTCCGGGGAGTACCCAAGTAATGCATTTCATGAAAGTTGATTCTCTTTTTACAAATGTTCCCCTTCGTGAGACAGTTGATCATTTATGTGACTTTGTCTCCAGTCAGATCTGTGATATAGATATTCCCCTTGAATACCTCAAGGATCTTATTCTGTTGTGCACAGAAAACATTCGTTTCGATTTTGAAGGACATGCATACAAACAGATAGACGGTGTTGCTATGGGTAGTCCGTTAGGCCCAACACTATCGGACATCTTCTTAGGAATGATTGAGCGTCAAGTCCTGGATTATATAGTTAAATCGCTATTGTACAAATGATACGTTGGTGATATTTTAATTTCCACTGACGTTACTCATTTTGATTTATTTTTCAACCTTCTCAATAATATTCACCCCCAACTTGTTTATCTCGCGAAGTTGAATCGAACAGTAGTTTACCTTTTTTAGATGTACTCATAACAAAACGTTACAGTCCTCAGTTTACCGCAAGGCGACATGGGGTGGTCAATATCTTCAGTTTTCCAGTTTTTGATCCTATTACGTACAAACGGGGTTTGATCAAGACACCGTTTCACAGAGCCAGGCGTATTCGCACCCTGGATACTCCACAGACAGAGCAGGAGTTGCTGAGACAAACTTTACTAGCAAATGAATACTCCGACAAATTCAATGAGGCGCATAATACGATGAAGAACAGTACTGAGCCCATACTGACAGCCCAAAAGTAGGATTTTTTCTTATTCTTGCCATTTAAAGATGACCATCTAGCCACCGATGCAAAGCATACATTACAGTCTGTTCTGGTTCGAACATGTGCGGCTGCGCAGTTGCGCTTATTTCAAACCACCAGAGGACCAGTTCTCCGCAATCGCGAAAGTAGTTTGTCAAATTGTTCTATCCCCCATGTTATGTACCAGTTCACTTGCAGTTGAAGTGACATTTACATAGGCAGAACAGATCGACAACTATCTCAGCGAGTCGCCGAACACATTCCGAGATGGTTGAAACAACACATGACGAAGCAGCCTCAACCTGTTGCACTGACAGCTCGAAACCCTACCTCATCGATTGCTAAACACCTCATGACAACAGGTCACCAAGTTAACCCATTAAACTCATTACAGATACTGTTGCGCAATCGAAACCCGAAGCTATTAGCTTTTTGTGAAGCGATGCTCATCCGAACTTATCAACCGAGGTTGTTTGCACAAAAGTGGTTGAGGCAACCTATCGGGTTGCCATGGTCGTGATTACATAAAATTGGTGTGCTTGTATGCGCGTCTAATCCTTGCCTGTCCTTATCTGTATGATGTATGTAACTTGCATGTTTTACGTCTGCGACTGATGAGAGTAAATGAAATGTTAACATATCGCGATATATATATTCTTTCTGCTCTAATGAAGTGATTAAAGAGAACCCAGTGTTTCAAATATTGCATAGTAGTCGAAAACTATACACAACTGGTAATCATTAAATAGGGAGTAAGAGTTTACCAGGATTGTGAGACACCTTGTTGAAAATAGGCTTCTGTCTGCAGACAACATGGATTTACGAGTTGTAGTCTTGTCTCACCAACTTGAGTTACCTCCTCACAGTATCTCTGAAGAATGTGGTAGTGGTATGCAAGAAAAATACTCGTGCCCTGTGGAAAATAAGCTGTGCCATAAAACTGGCGACCTTGATCTTGAGTAAATGGTCTGTTTTTCATCCAGCAATCATTGGTTAACCTAGTCGGGTTCAATTTTACCCAGTAGCTACATTCGGCTTCATCGGATTTGATGAATTCTCTTAAAAATTACGGTCCGGAATTCGCAAAATAGCCAAGAGGACTAATCAGTTGTTGGTTTTAGAAACATCCCTCTACTGGAAAACTTCGTTCATTTTTTCAAACGTGTTAAATCATGCTGGATTATGATCGGAAAATAGGCCCATAAAATCGGAATGCCTAAAACTAAGGGATAATCTGAATAAATATTCGACATTTACAGCTACCGATCTTCAACATGACAGTTAACAATCGTATGTTTATGCACACTAAGTTTCAGTTTGCGGAGATATATCGCAGATGTCTGAGATAACGTCAGTGCACTTGTTGTTTAAGAAGCAGACTTGGATAAAATTTCTTATCTCTGCAAATATCAGCTAACACAAAACTTATCGCCACCGGCCTGTTGGTGAATAATCAGTTTGGAGTAGTCCGTAAGATGTGTGTTTGAAGTATTCCTAACTTCCAGCTTATATGAGTTATCTTAAAATTAAACCGAAATAGTAAACAATTTTGGGGTGTGGTTGGATGAAATTAGTATTTAATTGATGTGTTTAATTTGGTTAACGCTTTTTAATTTACTTGCTTTTTTGATGCTCTCATGATGTTTTCTGGTCTACGATGAATGAATAAGTTCAAACTCTCACTTGTGCACGACATAGGTAAATGCTCGAGATAGTGGTTCACGGCCTGTCGACCGTCGACCATTCCACCCTTTCTCAGATCACTTCGAAACGAAGCGTGTAGATTAATCGTTGTATGCTGGTATTTGTTACATAACAGTTATTTCGATGGAACAGATTCACCGCGCCCTGTTGACTTTCGATGTCCTTTCCTCGTGATGAAGCCATCAACATCAGTGGAACTTCCCATTGCTGAAAAGTAAAGTTCAACTTTTTTCTAATATCTGTGATATGTGAAAGTTTCTAATGAAGACTATCTAGCTGAGTTTATCAGTGCTTCTCAGCATGGTTGAGCCACTGTCCATCAAGTCATACGAAGTAATGAGCTGTCGTCACATCTGCTTGCAATATATACCGGTCTCGATAAATTCCGATTGCTAGGCCATCGTGTTACTCGTGCATTTAGCAAGTAAACAGCAAACAGATATTTACAGTACATCAGTACAAGAGTGTGCGCAATTCTGCTGAGGATAATCTGCAAGAAAGACGTTAGTTTCTGGTGGAAAGTCGGGTCATTTAATGGAACATTTTTGAAACATGTTATTTAATTCGAGACACATCACTGATCAGATCATTAACTCTCTCTCTTCGGGAGATAACAAAATAATCTCTATCATTTTGATCATTTCAGGCAATTTTGGTGCAAAATGATTCCGACTTAGAAATAACCAACCAGACGGTTTATGGTTTCGGTATGTTACACCCCTTTGGTATCATACACACTGCTGGTATGAGATTGTGTTAAACATTCTTATCAGTCATCGCGTACTCTCTCGCAGTCTTACAATAATTGATTGTTTTCTGTTTACAAATTTATGGAGTTGTTCCTGATTAACATCTAAGCAAAATTTCAAAATTGGCTGAAGTGGAACGAATACATAATACCCTGCGCTATTCAGTTCACATTTGTCTGGTAAACAGATTAGTAATAAACAACAAGTGACCTTATTTTTGTAGACTCATGCATCTGTCTTGAGCAAAACGATTTTCTTAAATCGTTTGCCTCAACTAATCGAACAACTAAACTATTATTCCATCATCATTAGAGATCAACAAACAATGGCTATTGTGTTAGTTTCATTCAACAGTAAAAATTAGTGAAGTTCATCCAGATTCAAAAAATTTATAGCTGGAGCAACAAATTTTTTTACAAAAGCTGAGAGGAATCTACCATAATCAGCTATCTAGAGTGTATGAATTGGAATGTAAAATTAGAACCATCTACCAGAACGCATTTTACGAATACTAGTAAATCTAATGATAAGAGTGCATTACAGGTTATAAGTCACCATCACCTTCAACTCCATTCAACCCGTATTGTTTCATCGATTTTGTTTACTATGGTGTACTTCTTCACGGAACAATTTCAACCAATAATCAGTGCAATATCAGCTTCTTCAAGTAACTGTTTGTTGTAGTCTCTGTGCGTATTACGAAACCACACAAATCGGGTGCTGAGCAGGTGACGAGAATGAGGGCATCTGTTATTGACTGTGATTCTTCTGATCGATTTTATGGTGTGCACGTAAAAATTTCAACGGGTCACAATCAGGCGGTACTAACTAAGAAATTTTCTGAGAAGAACAAGAAAGTGCTTTGCAAAAGCTACTTTAGTTAAGAGAGCATGCATAGTTGAAAGACTACTAAGTCCGTTGTTGTGTGTTTGAAAGATGTAGGCACATTGATGTTGAATGTTTCAATATGGACATTGTTACTTTTAGTGATTAGTTCATATCCCGTCCTCTTTTTTCTCCTCTGTTCCTATACAGGGATTGCATTTTTTCGTCCTCATGTTTGTTTGGCAGTTAAGCATCAGTAATGATGATGGTAATGGATAACCAGACAATTACTCTTCAGAAGTACTCTGAATAACATCTCAAACCGCAAGCAGTTTCAGTCAAAGAGGATCAATCTGCCGGGGTCGTATCAAACTGCACCTACTTCTTCATAATTAGTGGTGGCGGAAGTTATATTAATAGATTCAAGGAATTCTTTGGTTACAGGAGAATGACGATATCACAAGAGTACGTCGATGGTGGATATCTACAGTCCCTAAGTACGTACTTAACAAAGATCACGTTATTACCCGAACAAACGTAACCAGTAGGTCAGCATGTCATTTTGATCGATAAAAGCTTAGAGTTTGCTTGTGTCCTGGAAACCGGTTGACCCAAGCTAACGTTATATGCTCATAAACAGTTGGTCTGGGACCTGAATCGCCCTGGACTTAGTAGGTTAAGATAACTCATTGAGGTACTATCTACTCGTCTGGTTATTGTGTGTACAAAATGCTACCCGGCTTGTACCACTACAGACTTTAACCGAGATTTCAGCTACTCCAGATAGGGCCAACCATT
The DNA here is from genome assembly GCA_013368495.1 of Paragonimus heterotremus. NCBI lineage: Eukaryota > Metazoa > Platyhelminthes > Trematoda > Plagiorchiida > Troglotrematidae > Paragonimus > Paragonimus heterotremus. The sequence continues at coordinate 68,268 of LUCH01000718.1, read as the reverse complement.
CTCCGTAGCTTTAAGATACTGTTTACGTTCAATATTACAAACGTAACTATTACACTGGCATCTACCGTAACACGGAAAAGAAAAGCGGGGTACGTTTGTACAGAGCATGGTCAGATGCACAAATATGGCATAGGTTTATCGGCGCATACTTACATGCATCGAAGCATGATCGGAGTGTAATGAGAATTGGGCGCTCAACCACTCACAACTTTCGACTAAGCTCACTGCGGACGCAACTTTCTGCCAAAACTGCTCTCAACCGAGAGAAAGGTTATGTGTATGCCACTGAGAGAGACCGCAAAAAACTTAATCTCCTGAAAATCTGCGAATGCAACTGGTCTTAGCTGGAGTCAGCCTCCGTCAGCCTGAAATCCATCACCTGTTTCTTACTTACAATGTTACTTACTCGAAGAAAACCCAACGTGTATAGATGCACTGAACTAGCAAGTAGATTAAACCAGCGATTCGAGGGGAACCAACCGCTCATAGAAGAAAACGACAGGGAACGTAGAATCTCAAGCAGTAGAATATTATGACTGATTTTTCCCACTGGCTTAAACTGCTCTGACCTGCTCCAAATCATACACCGATGAACGGCTGGATGTTGTCTGCGGCTTTCATGGAAGCATATTCGTCAAGGAACAAGCGGAGTCACCAGTGAGCATATACGCTTATCTGTCTTACCCTACACTTGGCGATAAGTACCAGTCGACTAGCATTTTTTGGAAGCAAACATCACCTGCAGACACATACGGAAACCCACCTGCACAGCTCTCCAAACGGTCTACCATCAACAAAGGAAAAATGTAACTTTAGCAGCTGTTCCTTGGAAAATTAATAGAAATCTACAGGGCAAACTGTGATCCTCCGAACACCTTCAGAGAACCCTGACCAATGGCATTATCTACTCAACAACATATGGATGAATGATCACACCGTACGATTTGAACTCTAGTTGGACCCTTATCATTTCGATCAGTGAAAAATTATCTCGCACTCTGAGTTGCATGAAAGAGTCCACTCCCGGTTTGAACAAGTACTTCATCGGATGGTTTTGATTTCAAATGTTTAAACTTATTATCGTTCGGGAAGTTGGAGCATTCACGTGATGCATCCAAATGTTGGTTTCAACAGGTGAACCGAGATGAGTACTAGCGACACCACTTCCAGTTTGGATGTTCGTGGTCGAAGCCAACACAAAGTGGCCTTGCGGTGGGCCATGCCTATCCAGCCATGTCAAGTAATCGGTAATAATCACCTTGTCTTAAATGATGCTAACAACACCGACGATCCGGCATCAGTACAAAAGTTGTTAATTCAAATACTCATCAAACTATTTGTGAAGATTCGACGAATGGCACTATCGTTACGACAACAACGCGAGGAGGTTGCCTATTGTTTAAGTAGGAACACTAACATACCGGAGCAGCCAAATTGTTAGGCCAGATACCAGTATAGCAGTTATCTATCGACTAACCTTCCTTCCTAAGAGATTGAACCACATTCGTTGCCAGTGACATGCAGCTAGTGAACAGAATAGCTGGTGACTACGGTTTTGATTTTCTCATTAGTAATTTCATTCAGCCAGGCTTCCGTCATCTCATCGCCATTATTCTGATCAGTTCATTTTTATTCTCAAGTATAGGATCCGAACGCACTTCATTATCTAGTATTCCAGCTCACAACGATTACGTTACTTTTTCTCTCATGAATCTAAACAAAGACAGAATTGGTTACGCAGCACTAAATGGAGAATTTGTAAAACGAGACTCGGCTGGAAGTTCATCGTTTGCGATCGTAACCAGTTTCGTAAATGCTTAAGGTTGTGTCCCAGTGAAATGTTTTGCCAGGAGCTTCCATTTCTAAACGTACGGAACTCACATTTTTACTAACACAGCTAGAAACACACGTATGAAATTTTCAAACTGTCAACATCAGTGCTTGGTAATAATCAAACGCGTGCATTGCATTAATATACGAATTATTCACGTAAAACAATCGTTTCTATTAGATACCTTAATAGTCAAAGACAACCACTGAGTTGCTTACTGCTCATATTTATTATTTTTGCTTTAGTATATGTCGGTGATTATGATTTCTACTTGACTTAGATGCCCTGATCCTAGGGTCTTCGATCAGAGTAATCAAAACAGTTATTGTATCTCCACATACGGGGCGACTTGATCTTCATTCACAAGTTAATGTAGGTGAACCCATAGATATCACTTTAACTGTGCCCGGTGAGGTGAACAGCACAGTGTTCGTCATTGGCTGCAAATCGGAAAATTGAAAAGAGCTTAAACGACGATCAAGATAGAGACATACGCTGTTGACGACCATTAACAAGAACGAACCTGGAGGCTGTTCAGTATTTTTGGAAAAGATTTGTTGAAGGTTCTATTGAACCTTAAAATCTGCGATCATTCATGATTAATTTTCAATTTATTTAAGTCGCCAACTCTTAGTGATTGCAGAGATTATTCTCCCTGGTTGATACGATAGACTTTATGAGCCTTATCAGGGTAGCTCAATTATATTTTTAAACATTTAGGAACTTTCGCGCAGCCAAATCAAGATTTAAAAACTTCACTCCGAAACCAGTGTCTTAAGGAAAACAGCGGGGAAGGCAGTCACATCAACTAGACGTAAGCTACTGAACACCGACTGTGCTAACCCCCATTCTACTCGGAGGACAAACACAGTGGCTGTAGGATGTACTCTAAAAGAACAGCATAATCCGTCGCTAGAGCTAGTGATAGGTTCAGCCCAGATGAGGGGATTATATGTGAAAGAATGTGACATGGATACGAGAACCATGGTTGGACGGTAATACTATAGCGAGTATCATATATCACAGTACACGGCAGTTTACTGAAAGTGAGTGAATCAAGCAATAACCATTTTTATGGGAAGAAAAACTGTTGGCTATCCTATTCTTGAAAGACATATCTCAAACAAAATTTGCTATCCAAAATTAATGAGAAATATATGCTAGAATCCAAGCACGAAAATAACAAATTGAGCACCATCCACACTTGATCTCAACATTCACATTCAGATAAGCCTTTCGGTTGGCCCACTTCAGCAGGAAGCACTGGACTGGAGTTTCTCGCCTTTTAGAGCTCATCAGCAGTACACATCTTTGTCCGGATCGGATGTTGCTCCCTGACCCTTGTGCTTGTATGTTAATCACAACGCCAGCAACTTCACAAAAGGCATGGCCGAATTATGAAGCCCAAACGTCTAACCACAACCTGGTGTGACTGATGTTCACCTGGCAAGGTAATTTCAAAAGAAGAATTTTGTCGTTGGCTCTTGCCGGAGAAAATATTGGCAATCGGAGAGGCTGTGGCTCCAAAATCTAAGCGCACGCTGAGACAGTCTCTGGGCCGTGCAGGGTACTACAGTCGGTTTGTGAAAAATTCCCACTCCATCACATCACCATTGTACGAACTCTTTCGGAAAGAAAGGAAATCTTAATGGAGCGACGATGCCCAGAGGACGTTCACGCGAATGCAACAAGCGATGAACGAGCAACAACTGACGCTAAAACCTCTTAATGCGAAAGAAACGTTCATCGTAGCAACAGATGCCAGTGACCGTGGCGTTGAGGCAGTACTCAGGTAAAAACAGGAATAATCGAATCTGCCAGCACACTGCTGACCTTAACATAGCAAAAGTATTCGACTATTGAGAAGGAATGTTTAGCAATCGTCCAGGCACTTGACAAGTAGAGGACGTACCTGTTGAGTCAACACTTCCATGTGGAAACTGATCACAAACCTCTAGAGTGGATCAAGACTGTGAGGGACTCGAGAGGCAGATTAGCCCTATGGGCATTGCGTTTACAGGAATATGACCTCACGATCAGTGATGTAGCTGGTTCCAGGAATTGCGTCGCGGATTTTCTCTCTCGACCGCAGATAGACGACGAACTCCTCATAGTGACCTTTGGAGTCGAGCGTTTAGTAATGGAGCAGGACCCACAAACACTAGTACGTTTACAGCGTCAGGACAAGGTCTTCCGGGAAGTGATTGACACTCTGGCAAGAGGCGTAAGGATCCCAACAAGTATTAAGGACGAACTGTTTGAAATAATTGCTTCCTAAGGGAAAAGATTTGGCTTAAACATGGCGGGTGTATTGACTTGGAAACTCTGCGTTGGGCTCGCTTGCGTGGTAATCATTCCGAGACAACTGAGGAGGAAACTGGTAGCAAACTGCCATGAAATGGCACACACCGGATGCACTAGGACATACGATCTGCTGCAACAAAGAGCATATTGGCTGAAGATGAGACGGGATGCTTGTATGCCAGCAGTGTCGGCTACTGAAAGCAGACCGTCGGTAAGCCCAGAACCCCTTCAGCTAATACCAGTCTCCGAAATCGGCGAGCTCTGGTCGATGGATCTTACGGGCCCATTTCCACTGAGCTCCCGGGGCAACCAGTACGTTCTGGCCATGACAGAATACTTTACCCGTTGGATCGAAGCGACTGACATTCCGGAGCAAAAAGCATCTACGGCGGGAGACATGGAGATGAAACACAACGTAGAGAACCACGATTTACCCAAGCGATCTTGACGGATTGGGGAACATACTTTGAAAGCGAGGAGTTTCGAACACGCATTAAACAACTGGGAGTCAGTCGCATCCGAATGACACTATATCACCTACAAACGAATGGCCTAACTGAACGTAACAACCGAACGGTTAAAAAGTAGGCGAAGTTGGCCAAAGTAGGCGACTGGGAGTCTGCGTTACTACCGGTGTTATTGGCTCACCGGGCGTCTGTGCAGGCGAGCACGAAGACACCTCCATTTCAATTGATGTACGATAGAAACCCTCGACTTCCGGTGAATCAAGACATTGGAATAGGGCCCAATTGCAGCGATTTTGCCAAAGAATTGGTTACCGAAAGAGAAAGAGCCAAATGAATCTGCCTGTTATACAACAGATGAGCAGGATCACTGTTTAATCCAATTCAGTCATGGTTCCCTGTCCTCAACCCTTGTGTTCCAGATAGAATCCACCACAAAAGATAACTACTGATCATCAAAGCCCTAGCATAAAAACAACATGCGAGAGACTCAGGTACAACGAGCAGTTTTTGTTACTGATGAGCAGTGGGGGGTTTGGATTTTCACATAAATTGAACATCACTCACAATTGATCGTGGCCGTGACATTCCCATAGACTTTCCAGTCGGCCCCTTTCGAAAAGAAACACCAGACTCGAGTTTCGCTCTGATTAGAGCTCGTCATAACCTTGCCACTGCCGGGACTAGAACTCCGGCCACGCTGTTCATGAGGCAACCGTGTTTACCACTGCGCCATTGACCTCACATTAGGCACGACCGAATTATCATATGTGAACACTCAACCACATTCGCTTGTGAGTAAGGATCAGGTTGTCCGATCGTCTCGAAATGGAGACAGTCGAAAGGGGCTGACTGGAAAGTCTATGGGAATGCGACGACTGTGATCAATTGTGGGTGATGTTCAGTCTACTTGAAAGCCATTAGTTATTGTCGTCTTTTAGCAACGAATTATATTTTAATTGAAAGTGAGCATGTATAATAGTACGTGATTTATTCGGGTGGATGTTTGTCCCAGTCTATTAGGTTGTGACAAAGTGAATAAATCATTACTGGTCGTATAGAAATTACTAGTAGGTTTACCAATTTGCTCCACATTCGTTCCTCTGCCTGGGAATTTCGTGGCTCACAAATCATTGACAGGTAGATTTAGAGAGGATGACAACTAACCCAGTGTGAAATAAAACTATTTAATAACATGAGATGTTGAAGGACATTAAGTGTCTTTTAACATTCTTATCGTAAACCCACATACAACTTAATCCTTTGTTTGTAAAATATAAGTACATTGACGATGAGCATTCGAGTTCAATAATACGGTTTTATCAAATACTGTCTCATTCTTTGGTTTTTCTTTTTCACCAACAAACGCAGATTATTCTCTTATCATTTAAGTGGCAACATGGTCTGTGAACATCAACATCAATCACTATTATTGATGACAACGTTGAGATGAATGTCACTGTTCAGTGTGAATATCACTTGCACGCAATTGTTGTGGAGACCAGTTAACGACAAGGAGAAGAGAAGACTGTACATTTTCCTGATCGTGTGTATATTAAACATTATCATTTCATGAAATTTAAGGACACTGATCCACAATCCGACACTTCCTAGTTTGATCTCATAAAGCAGAGCTAGTCTGAACGAGGTTCGAGACATTCACTCTTCTTGCTTCGAGCTTATCCTACCAATCTCTCGATCACAAGCTCTATGAGCGTTCCCTGTGATGAAAGTCAATGGAATTTCTGCATATCTTGTTTTACAAGTGATAACCATGTGGTTGGTAATCGAGCGGATGAGCATTTTTGCTCAACGGGAAGTTTTCGCTTTTCAGAACCCCATACTTTTTTTAATTTCTAACCTATACGTGTGATCGATAAGGAAACTCATTTCGAATCGCCGGTTTGATGGTGCGCTTCACGAATGCTGTAGGCACGGTTTCAAGCCCCAACGACCGTAGCCAGTACATACCGATACTCCAATGCAAAATGATTTCACCCCCACTAACGCAGTGCGACCAAGTTACACATCGATTAAGACTTTACGGTAGATGTTGAAGTAATTATCATTTTACAGCAGGCCACCATTCATTGTATTGTTAATATAAATGGTGTTTCAAATTCGTTATTAATCCTGCCTACACTTAACTCATCCATAGATCGTCTCGAATTTGTGGCTTCTTTAGGAACAAAATAAACGTTTGACAGAAGTCAGATTTATTGTTTTTTTTTTAGTTCGAATGAATGAAAGACACAACGTTACATTCTCCACGAAACACGCAACATCTAAGGAATCTACCAGTTAGTAAGTTTACAGATGTATTTCTGTAATAACTTATTCTCAGCTTTAGCCTATCAGGTGGTAGGGCCTCCAAGTGTTGAACGAACTTCGTCTCTTCAAACTGTAAGTTGATTTGATAAGATTGGGTTAGTTATGACCTTTGTTTTCGCATGGAAAGTAATCACAGTTGATCCTTTCGTCTATCGAGATGGTTTCATCTCATCGACGAGTTTGATCGTTTCCACTGTTTAGATAAGACCCAAATATGTGATTCAAAACAACGAAAGAAAACAGCGTGTCAAAACACGGTGGTTACCATACCGGTCGTGCGACGAAAGGATACCGGGAGTTCAGATATTTCATTTTTGGGCTCAGTCACCCACCCGTCCCAGTCTGAAATGAAATTCACTAAATGAACCAGGACCTCGACTGTCCCTGAGAAACTTTTCATAGCGTTCATGTAAGAATCTACAAACTTTACTGCTGAGTACCAAATAAATATTGCTATTATGTAGTTTGGTAGGTTTGTTTACTTAGAACCGAACCAATTGTAAGACACTTTGATTCGACTGGATTCGAACCAGTGTCTACGAGGATGGCGATTGCACGCGATTAGTCATAAATCCTCATCATAAGTGGCATACAGATGACCACCAGGTATCCATTAGGAATAGGAGCGGAACAAAGTCAGCTTGAACCGTCTTCACCTACCGTTAAGAAACTTGTCCAATCCAGTAAAACCTGAGCATAAACCTCCAGTCGGACCATCCATATTTCCACGTGGAAACATGTTCAGACCTGACAGCCTGTCTCATTTAAACCGGTGCCTAGGTCGGTAAAACTGGAGATTGGATTCCAACGCCACTTTGTCCGCTAAAACATTTTGGGTTACCAAATTGTGTAAGTTTAACGGATAAGCATATGCGTAGACTGACCGCCTAAGATAAAGTGCTCATTGAAACATAATAACAGCAGCTTATTCCTCACCATACAAGAGTCAGTTCAATCCCGATGTGTCCACAAACATGCACTCCTCACAATGGACTACAAACGGTCAAATGAAATTCATTAGTGCTCAAGCTTAGCATTTTGTTATACTAAAGGTCATCCCGTAAACATGTCAAGCATCCCAAGGTCAACTATATGCAGTCGTGATTAAGGAGAGCCATTGCATCATACCTTGATTGCAAGTACAGATTACAAAGGGAAATTCAAAGCCACTGTTCGTGTATGAAGAAGCAAATCGAAAAACGCAAATTGTTGAACTTTTAAAGCTTTCACTATTCAACAGATGTCCACTAACTACATGCTATTGATGTGCTGTGTAACACAGAAAATGGACAAACTGTCAGTGATGAAGGAAACTAACGACGCACAGCGATTAGTTCTAGTACGAAGGAACATCAAACCAGTCACATATTACACCATCTTTTGGAGGAAAACAAGTTGTCATCAAAACATCTTTTGGTTCTGTTCCGAGGCGATTTGGTTAAGTGTTATCTTCGTAACACTTAGAAAGATTCGGTGGACATATTTGACCGATCGAAAACAAAATCATTGCATGTCGGCTCAAGGAGGGAAATATGTAGTCGTGATTAACTGATTCAAAGCACTATGATAACCTGTCAATCCAGCTGACATGGGGGCAACTTTATAATTGCTCACCAAATCAACAACTAAACTAACTACGGTAAATCATGATTGAGCCTGTTCGACATTGCGACAGCAGATGTATCTTGCTTGGAGGAATGTACCTCAAGAGGGCATCTATACAAAACGATGAGACAAGAAGAGCTGGCTACATATGTATTGGCAAATTTAACCATTTATATCAATCAAAACAGAACAGTGAGTTTGAACTGCCTGTTGCATAAAAATGCAATGAACACTGTCCGTACCGGATGCCTCTCACGGATGCAAAATAATTATTGATGGTAGTCTATGTACTCAGTAACAGACGCATAAAAACGCAGGTAAATACTCACTTTTGTAGAGCACAAATATCTCAAGTTTAATTTTTTATCGCAATTACAACTTTATAAAGATAGTAGAAGACAAAAAACGGCAAAAAATAACGTCGTCCACCGTAGAAAAATCACGAAAGCTGCAACTGTGTCATGGTACATTTTGTGAGTGTGGTTACATGAATGTGTGTTTACAAGAAACAGAATAGATATGAGACGGAGGAAGCTGTGTTTTTGGCAGTCACACAAAAAACAATGGTCTGAGGTTGTCAGCCAAAAGAGATCACAATATGCTACGTTGTTTTTAGAGGGCTAATTTTGTTTGCAGATGACATTTCATATTGCAGAAGTGGGACGGTCGAAACGTCAGAAAAACGTGCCCACCAAAATTAAACAAAACCAAATTTGTCAGTCTTCACGAACAGGTATACCTTAATATAAGACAGAGGAGTTGAGAGCTTAGAAAAATTATTTGGAATTCTTCCGTGATATGTAGAAAGGATTGCATTGCTGGTTTGTCTAATCCAGTAAAACTTCGCCTTTGCACTGAAACGGATCTGTAATTTAACCGGAAGAATACGAAGGAATATAGTTTAGTTAGTTCCAAAAACATTACGATGGCAACTTGTTGCAAATGAAACATCGTAAAGCACTTTCATAATGTCTATCTGGCTATTGTCATACACAGTGTTGTTGATCAAAACATCTTTTCGGTCAAAATACTTGTCAACTGTAGCCAGTTTTTATTGCTAAGAAGAAGTATTGTTGGCGTTTATTAGCAGAAATTCAACTCCTGTATTCGCGAATAAATGTTTCAAAACGGGATTGGGATAGACCGAAAAACCTTTTCTTGAACAGCAAAAATTGGCCCCAACGTTATCAGAATTGGAGATCTATACGAACACAATAGTTCTCACCACCTTCACAGAATTAAATATACTTACTATATCTTTTTTGTACTGTGAAATTCGAGGAATAAGTTTGGTGAAAATGTATAATTTTCAAGAGAAATGTTGTTGTAGGTATCTTTTGTTCGTAGTGTGTTGGTTTTACAATATTTAAGTGAGTGAAATTTTCCCAGAACATGCCTTCAAGGATTCTGAAAAGATCCTGGTTTACTTACTTGATGGAATCTTACTGCGCAGTTCTCAGCATACCATAATAAAAGGCTTGAAATTAACTGGACTCAGACGTCTTTAGGGGGATATCTAATCAAAACAGACTTATATCAAGTATGTGTTCGGATCCCATCATTAAGTTTCCTAATCTCTTTCATTAGATCAATTAAATTCCCGAACTGCTAAACTTCAGGTTAAAATGTATTATTATTGAAAGTGTGGTAGTGTGTTTAATCGGCCTTTGAGAAATTAACTTGAACTTCCGGAAGATTGAGGTTTACGTAGCGGGTTGACTGCACAAGACATTCAGCAAGTCTACTTTGTTGCTGCACGTCATAAGTGTGTAGGCTAAGTCGCTAAGATGTTGACTCTGATTGTAACGCAAGCTGTACATAACAGTACCATTGCTGTTCAGAGGACAGCCACTTGAAACAAAGATGACAAGTTCGAGAACATGCCGAAAAAGTTTGCATAACAATTATCTTGAAAGATGTTTTGAACAATGAACAGTTTTTGTCTATAAGGAAGCTGGTTACATCCTCAGCTGGTGCCGATAACCGGCTTCGTTATGTTCAAGTCAGGTTTCCTTTTCAGATTTTTTGCAGACTGTGACAGCCTATTACACTCGCAGACAGGATATTTGTTCTCACTAGCACTTATTCAGGTTTGTCTAGGAATACGTGTACAACTGTTGATGTATGTATGTACAGCTGCAATAAATGTGCCATTCTGCAGTATTTTTGTTTCATAGAACCTGTTGGAAACATCGGTGTAAATGGTTACCATATCGTGGGGTATTATCAGAGCCCAGCACCATGAGAGCAAGATTCAGAAAATCCGCTTGCCTTTCTCAAAGTCAAGTCGTGATCTCGAGAACAGTGAGTATTTCAACCTTATGCACTTGATATAAGAGTTGCTGTAAATTCCATGATCAATTATCGTCACGTGATTCACGTGTACAGGAGGAAAGTTGTCAACGTATACACATTTAACATGGCTTATTCTCACCTTGATGCGAACCACCTATCGCAAATATGGATGCATTCGGGTTTGTCCTGAGGAAGTTGGAACGTTGCGCATTTTGAGCGATTCTAAAAGTGTAATATAGACGTTAATAGTTAAAATGTATAAATCTGCCAATCACAGCCAGTTTAGAGACAATTCGATAGTCGGATTAAAACGACACAGCACCGTACAGGTATTAATTTAGCTGGAAAATCCACTTCGTAATCGTCAATAATTAATTGATTTAAAAAAATAAGAGCTAAAACAGTGTTGGATGCTTTCTGTTGACGCTTAGAATGTAGCATACAGGTCATCGAGTTCCGTCCTCATAGGTAGCTGATTGGATAGATGTCGGCACGTGACCAGAAGGTTAACGGTTAGAGTCATTTAAAGGGTTCAAACAAAGATTACTCACACATTGAGATGCCTTTTTGAGCGCATGCATTAAGATTAAAGGTAATGGCAAATGAATCGTTCATTATTAACTTGCAACACTGTGACAAATAACGTGGAGAACTCAGAGGCCAGCTCTTCTTAAGAAACGATTGAGAACGCAATAAATCTCTAATGTTTTCATGGATTTGTACCTCATTTTGTTATCCTCGCGAAGCTACTGCATCGAATTGCATTGCACGTATTTGTTTGTCTTGATAAAAATAGAGGAAGCACATGTTTTGAATAAGCCTGGCCATCCGAACGTGTTAGTTCCTTTCAAAACGCTAGTGACTGACAGTCAGCTAAAACATTCCATTGCTGAATTGTATTTCAACTCCAATGAATCATAGCATTAACTATTCTCGGAACACTTTAAATACTTCTCAGTAACATTGGAAGTTTCATGAAGAGGGTTCGTCCTCCAAGAGTGCAATCCTTGACTTCACTCGTTACAATGTACTGAGATTTATTGTGGCTCATTTTTCCGCTATAAAATTATGGTCTCACTTGTTTAGTTGTGGCGCCACGGTTAGCTGTTTATGCATGAAAGAAACTCTAGCACTGTTAGGCTCCATTTTGAAGAGAGACAAAAGTGCATGGTCAGGAGTACAACGAACCTTACTATAAACAGTAAATCGATAGACGAAAATGTAGCTATGCGTAACGTCTTGTTCGATCATAATGTATATAAAGTCCACAAATCCTATACAGAAGGCTGTTCTGATAAAAAGTCGAAATGTTCGCGTCGTTCTCTTGATGAAGTGTTCTGCGTATATTCTAGCATGTGGTTTTTCAGGCAAACTTAACCCTTATCAACAAAAGCGTCTGTAACTGACTGAATTCATAGAACGAGACGACTACAGGATGGTATTCTACTTGTGCTTAACCAATGATATGTTGATGTGAAGCAATAGGTGAATAGGTAAAATGTCATTCAGGTCATATAAGTTCATATCTCAGACTTCCGTCTTCGTGTTGCCTCCCTAATTGTTCTATTAACTCCATGTATTATTCTGTCTTGACGATCAGATCATGTGGAACATGGCAAACGATTTTTTTCCAGACAAAACTGCCATCATCATCGTTTTCACATTTGAATGGCTGTACTTTTCTCGTCTGACCTTGATTATCATGTTCAAACATACAGAGATAATTAACCTTTGGTTGTGAACATCGTGGCTTTACACGTACCTTTTTATATCAGTTGTAATACTTTTTCTGGAAAGTCGTTGTCGAAAGTTGAAAGACCAAGCATTTGTTGGCTGACAGTGGCATGACTCTACTTTTGTGCATCTTTCACCATACGTGACACAAATGTTTTTGCAATATGAAGTTTCTCCAGTCTCCCGTATGAAATTGCCATATAAACTTTTACTGATAGCCGCTTCTTTGTGAAATTTAAGGAGGGTGAGCCAACAGATTTTATAGATCATAACATTCATTTTTTCAAAACGATCGCTGTCCATCAATATGAAATATCTTCCAGAGTTACGATTATCTTTGTTGGTTAGCACTCCCGAGTTGAAACATTGCATAGCATTACATACATCTCAAATAACCTCTTATAAACCTTCGTTCGCGAGAGATTCCATAAATATGAGAAACAGTTCACAGTTCACATATCGTGAACCATCTGTTAAAGTTCATTGGCGAACCATTTAATATACACAAATTTCATTGAGTAGACTTCGAACAGTGAACGAAAACATTGCATACAGTGGATGAGTAACAGATATTGACAGCCGACAAAAAACATCCAACCACGTTGTAGATTTATGAACTGCTAGGTGAGATTTGTATTTACTGGAACCTACCAGATTCCTGTCCAGCTTGAGAGATAGCTGCTCCATAGTCAAACAAATTGAGACTATCTACCATAGAAGTGGACAGCGTTGTCATGGGATATAAGGAAGTGGATGGTTTTGTGAGACTGGGTCCGGGTATGTTCATTCTAATGTTGGCCAGTTGGATGTTTGCATTTGTCGCTCCATTGCTGGCACTCCCTGCTAAAAGAGCTGCCGCAAAAGCATTAACTTGATCTTGCGTAGGATTTGCGGTACAACTCATCAGGTTAGGAGATACTGTAATACAGAAAAATAAAACTGAATATGTGAGAATATACTTTGATTAGATTCTTCACAGGTTATTGTTGGTTTCAGTTCACAGTACGGAGGAACAGTTAGAAGTTAAAATTAAATTGGTGTTTGTGTAATTAAAAGTTAGATAATGGACTGACGGTGAAAGAGTTACTCTAGTTTCATTAGATCTGCTTTGATAATGTAAGGGACATGACACCTGTTTACCTTGAGTCGCAAGACAAATAGTCCACGATTAGTCATATCCACAGAATAAATTCAAAAGCAAACGATTGATTGACCTATTAAAAAATGATATTTTGACATTTCATCGTTCAGCTGTTAATACTGGTGCTGCTCACATACTTTTCAATATCAGCAAAGAAAACACTGCACAATCTCAAGGCCATTAAAATTACCACCGATACTCCGGAAGTTGATTAATCATGTGTTGTTAGGCCACTTTCCCAACAGCTAATTAGGCGGCTGGTGAATCTAGAATTGTCATTATCATACCTCCGCCGATAAAAGGTATGTCTGCTTTCCCCAAATGTTGAAGGATTTGAAGAGGTTCACATGATACCGACACAACTTATAAAGGCAAAAAACAGTTTGTTTGTTGAGCTTCATGTTCAATTGTTGCACCTGTTTCTACATGGGTATACAATTTCATTTTCGGAAGACAAGAATTAAAAGGCAGTTGCACGGGATTGTTGGAATAAGGTAACACAGACAGTAAGTTAGATATGAATTATTCGTTGTCGCATCTTGAACTTTACTTCGTGAACTATAAATGCCTTGTCACACAAATGTCCACCACTTGTTTTGCAACGTCCATACATTTGCGCTAATAGCCAACAACCCTGGTTTCTTGCAGGAAAGTGGCTTTCCGACAGTTCTTTCACCACTTTACAGTTACCGAAAGCCCTCTTCATTAAACGCATTTTCGACGAACTATGTGGTCAATGTTGCATGCAAATCGTAGCTTACAAATTGTATTGTACAACGTTTTCCATTGTTCTTTACTTTGCTGTTTGCATCCCACTGTCGATGATCGTGAGGATGTATCATTTCATTTGATCAAAGACCGTCGAGTTATTGATATTGTTGCCAGCCCCAGCATGCTTTACGTCAAAATATCCCCATTTTTACCCCGAGTGGTTAGATGAGATAAATAACTAGCTACCTTACGTTTCACACAAATGATGTCCAACTATTCCCGCCGTAGTTATTTTAGTGACACGCATCTCATTTTACGTAAAATGTCTGAACTAACCGATAACTGTTCGAAAACTGCCTACAAAGTTTGGGTACGTTTTCCCTCTTCTACACTGATCTTGTTACTCGTTCTCTGATCTTGCAGTCCTTTTCGTAAAAGATTTGAAACTAACGTGCGTGGCCTTCTACTCCATGGTTGAACGTATTTGATGCTCATTTTTACGTCGACAAACTGTGTCACAGTATCTGGGAGTATCGTGGTATTTCTTGTGCGTCAATCCACGGCATTCAGTTTTGTTCCCTGTTATATCAACTTCATCCACTAGATGTTAGTTCAATCTGCATTACAGCCGTTGGTCAACATATCTTACTCACTTTTCCCTAGCAATGCCACGATGTCTATCGAACTCCTTTCTCGTCTTAATAATAAATCATAATTTTTGTCCTGTCTTACCGTAATACAGAAGGAGAATTTTGGTCACCACCGAGAGTTACTTATCAGTCGGCTATTGATACTTATACAGCACAGATTGAACATCACCCACAACTGACCGCAGCCGTCGCATGCTCATAGACTTTCCAGTTGGCCCCTTTCGAAAAGAAACACTAGACTCGAGCTGAGCTTTCACATATGATAATTCGGTCGTGTCTAATGTGAGGTTAATGGCGCAATGGTAAACACGGTTGCCACACGAATAACGGGGCCAGAGATATAGTACAGGTCGTGTCAGGGATACACACCAGTGAATAGCTCTAATGGGAGTGAAACTCGAGCCTAGTGTTTCTTTTCGAAAGGGGCCAGGTGGAAAGTCTCTGGGAATGCGAAAGCTGCAACTATTTGTGAGTGGTATTCAATTTATATGAAAACCAAAATCCCCTACTGCCTATCACTTATACAGTAGTATCAAATACTATTCGTTTTCGTAAATGAAGCAATAAATCTACTTCATCTTGCTACATCAATTGTATTGAGCGTTTCTGACTAGCTGCACAACATACTACTTCACTTGCTCTTACAGAATTATGTTTCAATTATCATCAGCTTATACTGAAAACACTTGATATCAGTATACTGTGGGAGCCGGCTTTATAACCTAGGCAACCGTTGTCGTCTCCATTTAACTTGACTACTACAAGGCATAGCAACCGCTTTGAACACAGAAACAGGCGCCTTTCGGTATCTCTGAAAAATCTCGCAGGTGATTTATCATGGTAAGTTAACCGCAGTTAGTCTAATATGTACAGGTGTCACATGAAACGTCATTTACACCCTCCAAATATAGCTGACGATGACTGTTTTCATCGGCAATAATGTGCAGTTATTTAAGCCAGCTGCATGAACGACTACACAGAGTATCTAACGAAAAGCACCTGGTCTTCGTGCTCTCCACTGGAGCGTAATCACAAAGGTAATCAAATCAGTGACATAATAGCCTCGCAATTTGCTGTCCCGGTACTATTTTATAGCAAGTGAGATAGAAGAGGTTGTGTTCGAAGTTAAAGCCTCCCCATTACTTCTATTTTCTTCAATTAATCGTTCGATCCTTTCAGGTTCCAGTCGTGCAGAAGCTAAGTCTGAATGGGTTGTAATTAACGAAGAACGTTTTGCAAACACCTTGCTTCACTGACAACCAACGAAGTAATGGGCGGTTGTTTCAACTCCGTTAGGTCTAATTCGAAGCGCGTGCTCTGAGGAATTGGATATGCAAATGGTAGTCTAGACACTGACCTCTAAATCAGGACGTCACAACCACTGGATTTGTGGGGAAGGAGGTGCGTTGTTTTATTTGACTCATGCACTCCCTTACCTCAAACGTTTTGCTGTTAGCCACCACAATAGATTGTTCGAACAACCTCTCCGAACACCCTATCAGACTGTGTTGCATACTCGTCAGTTTACAGACCAATCATTGAAGAAGTGATTCAACAACCAGGAAAAATAGAAAAAAGTCATTTGACCTCAGTGAACTGTTCGCAACGCGTAAGATTCGCATTTTATAGTGTGGATGGGTGGACTAAAGTCCCGCATTAGAAAAGACCACGAAATCGACCACGTATTTCTGTTCAGACCACAGTGAATTATGTCATACAACAGAATTTGAGGAATGAACATTTCGATCCTCCTGAAAACTCAATAACACACGAATCACACCATAGCAAAAAGCAATAAAAATCATACAAAAGGTTTTTGAACTTTGTGGCGCGTTAACGCCGTTGACGACAAAAAGGTGGAATATCGAACAGGAAGTGCATATTGAAACCGACCGTTCTGATGCGATGAGCATATAATTTCACTAATTATTAGTGTATTTTATTGCATACGTTAAACATCCCTCAAATTTGTCGCAGTTGTCACAATTTTGGTCAGTTCTTTTTAAAAAGTTTTGATCATTTTAGAGCTTGTGAGTAGTGTATATCCTTGCTATGACCGGGACTGGAACTCTGGTCACGTTTTCACGAAACAACCATGTTGATTGTTGCAACAATGACCGCACAATGAGCGTGACTGAATTAATCTATACAAACGCCCGACCACATCCATTTGTGAGTGATGTCTACTGTGTAAACTGCCAGTAACGGTTGATTCATTGACAAAGAAAATGTAGAACGCTACACTCTGAATTATCGCCTCATATCTTGCAAAAATTCTGTGATACATCAGACGTAAAATCTGATAACAGAAAAGCGCTGTACTGTTTTCTCTTTGGTATCTCGTTAGGATCGGGTTTTCTGTTAATTACAGTAGTAATGTATTGACTGCTCAGATGATTGTTGTCGTGCTGTCATACTATATGTGAGTTTATGCTATATTTTTGAGCCAGTCGTAAGGTTGGGTGACATTCTATGTAAATCAGCCCAGTAAAGTTGATTTGCAGTATTCTGTCATTGTCAGACAACCTATATGAGCTGTGTTTCTGGTTAGAGTTGCAGCCCTGCCATTCCAATGCTCATCAGTGGGCCCCACGCACATACTGAACTTTCCTGACAAGGTTAGCGGATAAATTTCACTGCGTAACTAACGAAATTTAGGAGTTTTAAACCAACCCAAACTGACACTCACCCGGGACTCTCACTATATTTTTGAGCCACCATTCCACAATATAATATTGTCAGATGTGTGACTTGATCACATGCCGTTTTGTACACGTGTTACATAGAGTATTTGAAAAAATGCTACGAAGACGGTTGATGCAGATGGCTAAATACCGGGAAACTGGCAACCAACAGTTATAAATGTTGAGTTGAAAAATTTGGATCCGACAACACATCCTTACCGGCGGTCTGTAAGCCTGAGGGCATAGTGAAAGGTAGGGCAGACAACCCGAGGCCGGCTGTGGAGGCCGACAGCGGGGTAGGCAAAGGTAAGCCCATCCCTACAGGAGCACCTGGACTGACCGCACCAACGGTCTGTCCCAAGACATTGGAGAACATTGAATTCGATAAGTAGGAAGTAAGATTTCCGCCATTTGGAAGACCAAGAGGAGAAGTTCCCGTGGGTTGTTGAATGGCTGCTGTTGCTGTAGACCCAGGTAGGCTGACTAGGGCTGGATTAAGTGTTATACTGGAGGATTGTGACTGTAAGCGTGCGAGAAGTTGGTTAGTAGATTGTGAGACCGTAGGCTGGAACAGCTGAGCTGCAGCTGCTGCGGCTACAGCCGCCTGATTATTTAAGACGGTCATAGATTGCTGCTGAAGTATCAGTTGTTGTTGTTGTTGCTGCTGTTGCTGTTGTTGCTGTTGAATTTGCTGAGCGTGTGCATGTTGGCGATCTTTATCTGTAAGCAAAACCAAAAAATGCGTTACTACCAAACTGTGAGTGATTATCATGCTGTTTTTAGGGAGTGGAATTACATGCTTAGCATTTTCAGGCTACTACACTGATACACAACACAAAAGCACACAGATAGCAAGCAACACAGTGGAAAAATATGCAAGCAGCACTCGGCAATACTGTGTGAGAAAGTCACAAAACAATCGACTAGTATAACACTGTGTGGTCATTCTAATTTTACCTACAACACACAACCTACAACACAACCTACAACAACACAACCATGTTCAGTTTCGCTTCAATTTGACTACAAGGTCTAGTATTAGCAGTGATTAGTTCAAGTATCACTCAGATACACTTAATGTCTCACGTGAGTTAGAAGCGCGACACATCACATCGTAAGCAGCATTTACAAGAAAAACGGAAGAATGAACAAATACATTGTCAAATCGCTTGGTAATGACCGGTTAAACTTACATCCCTGTCATCAGCACAAACTAGACTGAAGTATTAAGCCTTTTATGTCTTCTTAAATGCAACAGCGTAGGTCCAACTTGAAGACGATGTGTTATACAGTTAATTGGAGGATAAAATTATGAAAAACTGACGTTTTTTATAAAAAGGTTAACAAAAAAGGTTATAAAATTGATTACCATCAGTGTGCACAAAACAGCATGATAGAGCACACGGATAAACTGCGTATAGTGTAGGGTGTCTTAATGGTGATTAGTTTAGCTGTCACACACCTGATGACTTGTAGGTGCCTATGATATTCAACTTTGCGGGACAGAAAATCCATATTCTGGTACAATTGTTATGTACCGCATGTTGATTCAGTTTCCGGCCCAGCTCCAGATTGAGGAGAATTTTGATTCGTGTTGGGTGATGACCTGGTAGAGCGCCGAAACACAGTTGCTCACAACATTTTCCCCGTTCGACGAGACAAATGTCTTTAACAGTCATGTCAGCTAACTCTTTGGGTGAAAAAATGCCAACCACTCGTTTACATTTGAGGAAAATCTCACAAAACAACACCAAATAGTTACAACCGCCAAAGTGTTGCTGGAGCATGCATTTAATGTGGTTCCCATGCCATTTTCCTTGATGTTTGGTGCATGCCACTCACTCTTCATCCATACATCACCTGAATCGCAGTCATCCTTATACGACAAGAAGGAACCAGCTATTTCGGGTGCACTGTCTTTCATACTGACTTCATCGGATAAAGGGCTAGCTGCATTCGAGATGGGGTGTTCGTGATGTATTTCACTCCGGTAGGTACCGTTGATGATGGCCAGTTCCATGAGTTGACGCCTTTTTAACACATCTTCACCGTTTGGCTGTAAACATATTAAAAACTTTATCTCGTCGAAGATAAGCGGTATAGGGTCTGAGATAACAAAAAACATTTTCTGGTGCTTCTCTATTATGTGATTTTGTGTATAGTTTATAAGCGCAAATAGCTTTAAAGATTTTGTAGAAGGACGGAACCCACAGGCAACATACCATAGTCATTTAACAGTATTTGATAGTCAGTATATGCAAACAAACAATAATAGGTGAGGTGAATTCCCCAATCTAATGAACTAACCGCGGCTCTACTGTCCTGTTGTTTACCGGGCATAACTTGACCTCCACGCACGAGATGACACTGTGACACCAGAACTAAGGAAAGACAAGAGGTAATCGGCCAAGAGAATGTCGATATACGTGTTAACTTTCTGGCACTTAGGTTTTGCTTGACTATCCAATA
Source organism: Paragonimus heterotremus (assembly GCA_013368495.1). Taxonomy (NCBI): domain Eukaryota; kingdom Metazoa; phylum Platyhelminthes; class Trematoda; order Plagiorchiida; family Troglotrematidae; genus Paragonimus; species Paragonimus heterotremus. The sequence goes on along the minus strand of LUCH01000718.1, from coordinate 48,049 downwards.
AACGGTAATGAATCGGTGCTGATCAAAATCCATTCCGGTGTAAATTATGTTTAAATCATTGTTGATCATTCAGCGACCTCATTCCGCTTGCCTGTTACCTAGTTTCAATCAATGATCACAGTTCTATTTGTTACATTTGTCATCTTCTTTCATCACTCATATCGTTTTGTTGATGGACCGTTTCTGGTTTGATAACACGTATTTCGGGTTAGTCGATGCATAGCTCAGTTATCGATCGATAGCCTTACATTTCATTATTGGTCAGAGTTCATCACCAGTTGGAATAGCTCACTGTTTTGGCCGCTATCCCAGGGATCCTTCAAATGGCACCATATTCCATTAAAATAATGTGATCATTTAGCTGATACTGTGGTTGAACTCACTCCTGAACACTTGAAGTGACTTTTATTAAAACAGTCATTGATTACCTACCCCAAATGTCAAACGATTCATGGAATGACTTGATAATTACCGATAACACGGAGCTTATTTAAAGTTAATCGAAAATGGTTATTGATTTGTTATTACCATTGGTCACAGTTGGAACCACCTTACCCACTATGACGAGACAATATACAATTTAGACATGATGTTATGAATGCAAATACAAAAAACTCGCGAGCACAAAGGGACATCTGAGTTGAATAAGTGGCTGTTAATTGTAGCACACCAAAAACACACGTACGCATTGCTGCTATTGCTGTTGCTGCGGCAAATGTGCACACAAACAGCACCTTCTCATACACAAAAGCACGCCAGATGGCAATGATTATGAATAAATGGGCTGGAAGCCGCAAAAGCCGATCAGTAGGCGCAGACACACGCACACACACACACACACGGGCGCGCACACACACAGTCACGCAGTGATGTGACAAAAGCATACCATTGAGCACAGCAAGTTCCATCAGCTGTAGTTGTTTAAGTCTGTCTTCATTCTCCGGCTGCTCATCCGATCCGCATAAGGCGGGAAAAGTGAAGGGCGTTGTGACGGTGCGGTGTAGTTGTGTTGTGTTGTGTTGTGTCAGTTGCGGTGTGTAAGAACATGAATTGGAAGATGTGTTGGATGAGTGAGTGAGCGGTTTGTGCCAAGGGCAAACATATTGCGGATTAGCAAGTGGAAGGAAGAGACGCCCATGAATAGGAGATTTTGAAAACAGGGATAACAAGAGATGAGATTTGTGAAAGCGCGCGGGTTTTTAAGACAGGCAAATCACAAAGAATCAAGCAAACAAACGAACAAAATTTGATACAACTAAGTTCCAAATTAATACAAAAATGTCACAATGACTGTTGTGGTAAAGTGTAAATCGAAGAACTATATGGACACATGATTGAGAACAGCAAGGCTACTGGTTATGTCAAAACGGATTTTGTTAGCACTACTCGTCGAAGAGTATTGTGTGAATGAATTGGTCAAAACAACATTATTATATTCTTATATGTTAATTTAGGTTCAGTTAACGTGGACTCCGGAATGGTTAGGTTATTCTACCACAATTTTACGTATAAATAATCAAAACATATCAGGTAAACAGAGACCGGTGCGATGAATTTTAAACAAAAGGGAATTCACGTTAAACTTGATGATGTGCTTTCCACACATTTTTAAAGTTTTTCAAAGTGGATCAACCGAAAGGCTGAGTTGAATGCAAAGGGTGCATGTGGAGTTCAATTTATAATGATCCAAATTCATGAATTCCATTAATACTCTTCAACTGTCCAACTTAGTTCATCTTACAACGGAAGGTTTGTACAGTTATGGACACGAAATCGTGTAATTTTCTACCAAACACTTTCAACAGATAGTTTGCTAATTATATAAGAGAAAGCCATGTATTTGGAGCATTGATCCTGACATTTCTAAACTGCCCACTATATGAATAATATGCCAACCAAACATCGTTTCGGTCCTGGAAAAAGCTAACAATACCTATTCAAGGATTCACACATCTCTCCTCGTTCCTGCCTTTCCAGTGGTGATTCGTCCCAACAGATAGACAGACGAGAAGAAAAACAAAAAGTAGCACAATGTGCGTAGAGATTGTGTTTTAATCCCTGGCTAATCAAACAGGCCCTCCCACCTGAAATCTACCAGCCTTGTCAGCCTGTTACCTGATGCACGTGTTTTGTCGGACAGTCTATGAACAAAGTGATTTGGTGAGCTTCAGTGGAACGGAATGCTTTCTAAAAACAGTTCCCAACACAAGCACCCATGCCCCATCCTAAGAATCGCTAATCATTGCTGATTTTTGCACTGTTTGTTTCCGATCAACCGAATGAATACAAACTTGTCAGTCAACACAGTAGATGTGTACCTTTAAAATTCCTTTTTAACACTAAACTGTAACCCATTAATTACTTTGGCTATTTCAATGCACTGAACCAGGTGTGTAGTGTCCCCCAGCAGGTGCAGATCACTTAGCCCACCCATGTGTAGTTGATAAATGAATGACACGTCGGTGCCCATGCGTCCTTGATCGTCCAAGTATGCGTCAGTGACACCTACTTTTGGATTTGTGTTCACACTATCGGCACGTAGAGAAAAAGAATGCGACAGGTTAGTGAGTAGGCCCAACAGATATTCGAAATAAAACATCTGAATAGATTTGGTCTACATTGATACACTCCTGCATTAGCCCATGCGACTAAACTGGCATAATATGTATCCCTCAATCTTGTGGTTGATAACTTCTACTAGGTTGAGAGAAAACGTCTGGCAACAACCAAGAGCTCGGTGTACCGGTCCGCCCACAAAGTATGGTTGATAACGGCACACCAACATGTGTGTATTTGTGCACACGTACATATCACACTATCCCCTGAGAAAGAAGCACCTTTTGGGAGAGAGCACAAGTGTTTCCTCTAAGGTGATAGAACACTTACTCCCAAGGAATCCGATTAATGTTGGTGTGACACAGAGAGTGGGAAAACTTTGCTTTGTTCAAACCATCAAGGAAGATATTTACTTACGATCAATACTCAGGTTTAGTCGAGACTGTCTAAATTACCTCCGGATATTACGCACCTTTTAAAATATAGCAAGCTATCAAATGGTTCTCCATTGAAGCGTACTATGAGAATTAGTCAGCCGTCATACGATGACTAATGTTCACAAGTTGAAGTAAACAACAACAATATTCACAAGCGGTCTCTACTTAAATCAGAGGTTTGGACCTATCTCGGAAGTCCTAATCGTCGGGTTATTGATTGGAATTAACAAGACAGTTGCTGTGTCTCCTCTAGAAACGACCAGGCAACCTGATCATTACTCACAAGCAAAAGTGGTTGAGCGTTGGCATATGATAATTCGGCCGTGCCTAATGTAGGGTCACTGGCACAGTGATCAACACGGTTGTCTCATAAAAGCGTGGCCGGGGCTCTAACCGCAGCCTTGGCAAGGGTATACACTACTGATGGGCTCTGATCATAGCGAAACTCAAGTCTAGTGCTTCTTTTCCAAAGAGGCCGACTGGAAAGTCTACCCGAATGCGACAGTTGTGATCAGTTGTGGGTAATGTACAACTTGAAGTGAGCCAAATCCCGGACTACTCTTCAGCAATATAGCAAAAGAACTAGTTGGCATATGATGCGTTGCAATAACACGGTTAGATATCTGCTTAGATCTGGTCAAGATACAGGAATTCTCGAATGGCAAAACGCGTTTTTCAGAGTCCAGAAACAAGTGGAACAGTATGAAAAAAGTATTGTCCAGTCAAAACAGAGAGAAGACGTACTTCGCGAGATGTTAACATTCCGATTTAATCTCATCATTTTGCCAACGTAAAACCAGGAAATTTTATACAAGGTGCGCATAGCATAAACAATTGAACGAACCAACCATATAGTTCTGATCTTTCACGCGCTAGTAGTGCAGTCAATTCCATGGCAAGAAGATTGATTGCGTCAGTACCTTTTATATACACAAAATTTGCTGCTTTTACGTTAGCGACTGATGAGAGTAAATCGAAATGTTAACTTCTCGCGATAAATGTCTTCTCTCTGTTATGATAAGAAAGATGGTGCCTTACGGAACACTATTCATGTTGACTATCATCACGATTTGTAAGTTCCGTTTTTCTCTTTTCGTTCTGCCGCAGAAGAGACTTTTGCTAACACTGTGACTGTGTCACTTTTACCAATAATTCCAAGTGCTTAGATTCTTTACTGAAGTCTATGCTATCCTCTGTTTAATAACGTTTGCAAGAGGTCATGTCTGCGAAGCTTCGTTGATACATCGGAACCACTAGTTTGACTTTTTTTTGTTCAAGGGACAATTTAAGAGCTGATCATGGCTTGGACTAATTTCTCGTATTCAACGTAGGTCAAGTTGAGCATGCCTGAGCAACATGTAGAAGTTCCATAAGAAGACAATTATATATATATATATGTATATATATAATAGTGATCTACCTTAATGTTAGTATACTGGGTTTTGGTCAGCAAGACTGTATTATTTCATCTTGGTGGGATGAGTGGGCTATTGAGTCTGAGGGATTAGACTATATTATCACCTATTGAGAACACACAATTTACATTAGGTTACTGAGTCGTTGATGACACGGGCAGATGACATTTAAGTGCTGTCGAACAATAATGAATTTGCTTGACATAATTTGAAAACCATTCATATTAGATCAGAGCAATGTGGCTGAGTTTGTGAGCATGATGATTTTGTCTCTTCCACACGGGAAAATGGTGATAGCGACAGTAATAGGTATTACTGACGGGCTTAAATAAAGAAGAAATTTAAACCTAGCACGTATTTTTGAGGGGGCTTAGCTGCAAATTCTGATTGAGCGAGAAGACTGAGATAAACTGTGAGTTTATATTGTTTGAGTGCATAAACATAGGGAAACGACTGTCTAATGCACACACACACCGGGCAAATGTTAGCGTACAAGAGAAGCTTGAGTGAAATCGAAAATTCCCTTAGGCATGTTTGTTTTGCGATCAGCGTCTAGGCTGTTACAGCAAATGAACTGAGAACTCAAATATTTGCTAATTTTTCAAGTGAAAGAAAACAATGATAATATGGTCTGCAGAATTCCCTCATTTCTGAGATTGGCTTTGTAGAACAGTACAGAACAGTTCACATGAAAACTGTTATCGAGTCTAGTGTGATACTGATCCGAAACCTTACGATTCAACGCCAGTAATATCAATATTTGACATAAGTTGGCTGAAGTTGAGAATGATTTGGGAGATAGCGATAAAGTGTACTAGGTCGTATTCAATACTAATTCTCGATTTTTCCCAATCGAATGAGTTGCATAGGTTTTAGAGTGTTTTGATGATACCGTTTTTAAACAACCTACTGACTTGATAAAAGTGAGCCATAGGTTAACACTATGGAGGACATGATAGAAATTAACATTTATGTTTATTAATTCTGATGAAATGAGGTATGTGGAATTGGGAAGACTAATGGAAATGATACAGTTCACTGAATAACTTAGTTAGTAAGCCAATTATCTTCGAGAATAGAGTTGGTGTTTAAATCCTGGGAATATTAGAAGACTTAGTTGATAAGATGAGTGGTCAACCCATTCTGCTTCTAATTCAAATCCATTAAAGTGAACTAAAACTTGTCTTTAATCAGTAGAGCTTACAGTATCTGATTACCTGAGATATAGAGAGTTTTTATCAGGAGGGGGGGGGTACTTGGTTTCAGAGGTTGTGATAATCCTTCAGTTACACGGTAAGCCAGATGGCCGAGCTGAGTTTGTTTGGATATTTGTGGGAAAGGCTTGATTCCCTTCGATTTTTAAAAGAACATCGCAATCAGTTTTAACATACTTGAAAGGCTGGCTGGCTGATAAGCAAACAAATGATTGCGAACGTAAGAAACAAATGTAAGACCTAACAGATTTACAGTAAGGACACTAAACCGTAGTCAAAGCTAGTGCGGGCTACGATATCACTTCAAAATCACTATGAATACTAGATTTTGGTTTGGGATTCCACAACCGTTGCCAGTGCATTGGATACAGTTCATGTAGTAATTTGAAAGGTTTTTCACTTCAATGAAAGAGCATTTAAAACGGCATAATAATTCACCTAGCTAGTTGCAGAGGATGTGGAAATCACGAAGATCAAACGTATCTTAACGTGAAGCAGCAGCTGAAATATTTCAGCTACTTCGCGGTCAGTCTTCAAGGGTTTCCAGCTGACTTCCTTGGTGGGTTTCACGAGTCAACTATACAGACGACCAAACAGTCGTTGTCGTGCGTTGAAAATTTTCAAGTCCCAACCTCTCTTTAAACTAGTAGGCTTTAAGATAAACTTACGTGATTGACCGTATCAACTCTAATTCTGTCTCCGCGCTCACACACGTTCTTCCACTGAAAGCACGATGTCCAGTGTACTGTTGACTTGTGGTCTCGTACTTAGGTTAGTGTATGGATCCATGTCTTGCGTTTCTCAAATATCTTAAACTTCATCCAGTCTGTAAAATATTATGCATCCATTATCCACAAAGAAAATTATCAGCTGTTCACAAGCTGTTGTTAACTAGTATATTTCTAATCCATCTCCAGCACACTGTAACAACACGAATGAACAACAGCAACATGGCTGCCATAAAAATGTCTAGCAGCTTCTCAGTGGATAAATCAAAAGTGTTTTCCTCAATAAAACCTGACGAACAACATGAGTCATAGTTTGTTATGTTTGTGAAAACACATCATGGATATTTGTTATGTGTGTGAATGATGATAAACCTTAACGGAAAACTTATTTTTGATTCTAGTTCTTCAACTGTTTATAAAGAATGAAGATTAATCAACAACTTCCCTCTCGTGTAGTTATGAACAAAGCATACACTGTTTTCAGAACTGTTCACTGATCAGCTATGCAGTAATTAGTAGAAACGGTATTTTTACTGTGCCTAACACAACACTGCCAGAGCTATGCGAGATCTAAAATACTGCGTAGTGCAGCCACTGAAGTGCTTATTAAGAAATAAGTAGATTGCTAAACCTTTTGACGTGTTTCACATAAAACTCACTGTAAGTGACCAATAAAGTTAAAAACTTAGCAAACAGTTCGCAAAAATAATTCTGTAAGCAGAGTAGGGTTCACAGTCTTTTAGCCGTGTAAGATTAATACATACTATGCCACAAATACACTTGGTAGTGATCGCCCAAAAACTTCACCTGTGCATAAATTTAGCGTTACATTTAAAATATTTAACTTCGAACCCGCTAACACTGGGCACTCGTAATCATCGCAAACCTGTGGTTCAGTGATCACTTTGTACACATGTCACTCGATCGACTTCTGTGAGTGTATACCGCTGTGGCGACATAACGAAGTCAAAGCGGTTGTCCACAATCTCACTGGTGATCACTAGAACCAAGAGTTCTGAAGAGCTCGGTTCCAATCTTTCTGGGCCCGCGGTGGAGGTTTGTTTGTCATCAAGTCAACCACAGATTGACGACCAATTTCAGTTTTAGATAATAGGAAGTGTAACTTCCAACAAAGGGCAATATAGCGCAATAAATTTATGCATACAGAGTTTTCTTAAAATTTAATTTACCCACGTAAAACAATATCACATGACGAATGCTTAGTTGACAAGCTCAGAGTTTTTGTCTGTGTTCAATCAAACGTTTGCCCGTTTCGCTGCGAATCCCAACACATACATGAAAAGACCGAATTAAATGTTGCTCAAGACTACGCTTTATACAATTACGCTAGCGTGCTTTCTAGTCGAAAAGTTTTGCATGTTCACAGTGCTATAATTTTAAATCTTGTTTACCTGGTGTGTTTCAGAAAGACATTTTTTATCCATCCTACCTATTATGTGAGCCTACTCAACTAAATGAAAAGTGATGAAACAAGTAGCAAACAATTTCTGACGCCGTCTGACGAACGTTCTGGAGGCTTTCGTTGATTGGCATTTCCAAGTTGACAGGTTGCAACCAATCATTTGGCGTATGTTTCTGAGCATCCAGTTAAACGACACATTGTGTCACAGTTTACTTATAGAGTTAGATTCAGTAACACGGATAGTGCACATTTAGCTCAAGTAATATAGTCTATCGATTGCTGCATTGATTGGCATCCATCTCAGTCCAGCAACTTGGACAAAAGCTAACCAGTTTGAAACTATGCTCATCCGTACCCCTGAGTACACCCACACACAACTTTACAGCATGACAACCATTGCACGCGGAAGGTCATACACACATTAAAGGTTACTCGTGATCGATTGGTTTTAATTCTTTACCTGAAGATGTTTATAAGGAACATGTGAAAGTACAGCTTTCATTGTAGGGAGTCATATTGAAAGTTAGTGTATGGGAATGTCTTAGAACCTTATTATATGATGATTCATACAATCCTCAAACTTTCCAGTTGATACCGTTTTATGTGACTATCTCTTGATATCCAATAGAGTTCATGTGAGCCAAGTACACGCTCAGGTATGCGCATCCTAGTAATATGATGAAGAAAAGTGCTTGTTTTCTGAGATTAAAACCAATTAAACTATTTCACTCTTAAATCGTTTGAGGACGCAAAAGGAAAAACAGGTCATGCATTAAATGTGATACAGGCCTAGCTATTTATTCCCTGTCAAATTCATCCATATCTCTGGAAACATTGAGGTCCCTATTAAGAACGTAATTTTTGTGATGGCAACAATGAACATCATTGGCTGTTTCATTTAATTAGAAGTTTGCAGCCATTTAATTCAACTGAACATCACACGATTCGGGTGTCTCATTTCTCTCTCGATCAGAGTGGGACTTGCAGCCTCGTTCTCGCTGTTTCGATGTAAACAAGGTCATTCTCTGTTCTGATCTCACTTTGGCCATGAGGAGCTAATTACGCATGAACATTAATTCATAATCGGCTGTGTTTCATACTGAGTTTGTCGAAACTTCCCAAGAATATGGTAGTGTCAATTAACTTCTGGAGACAGTGCAGTGTCATGAACTTACGTCTGCTAGTGAAACCCAACAACCCTTGCTCTATTGTTGTTGTCTACTACTTGGACGGCGTGGTTCGTTTAAGTTGATGAAAACGAAAACCTCATTAGGCTGTCCTTATGCTAATGAATTTTCCATTAGCCATTCATGAGTTCACCTGCTCTGACAATCTGCTATGATTAGTGATGTTTTGTAATGGCATATTTTATGTGTTGCATTAATGTCAAGAGTTTATCCTTCAAGTCGGCACACATCCATAAAACAATAATGTTCATCTGTCAAAATCGAAACCGGATAGAGGCTGACGGACTGCACTACAATAAAAACTTTACTGTTTACTACTTCTACTGCATAAGTGAACTCTTGGACAGTCTTAAAAAACACCAAAACTACCGGTAACGCCCACTGTTCCCAGGACTTTCCTATATAGGAATCTTTATGTCGGACTAAATGACGGAGGTATTTGAGGCAGGGTGTCGACGCAGTATTTGTGTTAAATGCATGGCGTCCACGTATTGCTCATATACAAGACCACGCAGATCACGCAAGTTTGGTGGATCTCAGTTTTGTTGTCACTCGTCAACGTTAGTTCTAATATACTTTCTGTGAGGGTTGTACCCTTTTATATGTACTATTTGAACTCGTTATCAAGATAAATGTTACTCAAACCGAAGTAGAGATATTCTACAGGTATTACACGATTGCTGTCAAAAATGCCAATTATATCGAGAAGAAATACGTTGACCATGGCATCAGCACATGTGTATACCATTTAAAACATTCCATGCCTGAAATCTAATAATGCCTTACCATGAATCTCGAGTTTAGTAAGGACTGTCACCATTGATCAGTCAAACTGAGTCAGCAACTCAAACTTAAATGGTAAGGTCATGTACTAAGGGTGCCAGCAAGTCGTTCGCTACATCGAGCGCCGTTTGCTGACGCTGCGGCCGACTGCCACAAGATGCGAAGTGGACAGAAGATGATCCAACGTAGACGAATGAAATCCTTCACGAAAGAGTTGGTCACTGTAGATCGGGTTTGTCTCCCGGGCTGGGACCCTCACGATTCACAGAGTCGGTGGCTTGAGACGTTAGGTGAGATAACGGCTAACAGAGCTAAGTGGCGTGAGTGTTGTCGTTGTTTGGCCGAGTTGTCTCTGAAGTGAGCGCACTTAATGATGCGGGGCAGTGAATGCAGTGAGGAAGCTGTCTTGCTGATGACGCCTTCTTTTCAATTACAGCTTGCTTGTTTGTTTGCAAGGTGTAGACGCCTTGATATTGTATGTTTGAATATAGACTTGGGTAATTTTTAGTGATTAGGTCCCCTTCCTTTTCCCTTTTTTCTTCTGTCTTTCTATACAGGGTTTGCTATTTCTTCGCGGTTGTGTGGCAGTTAAGCATCAATGTGAAACACTGATGTATTACTGTCTATGGTGATGATGATAAGAAACTCAAATCCTCTGTTTCTTAAGACAATGGAAAATTTCATCTAAGTATAAAGCTGAAGTCATGCGTATTTTCTGTGCAACTTTATGGTTTATTAGTGCAATCGAAGATTTAATTGTACAACCGGTAGATTTGAAATAGTTACAACAGTGAGTTGTTTCATAAGTTATCCACAATCTTTTCAGAATACAAAGTCAAACGGATACATCCAACGGATAATTAGCTGAACTACCGTTCAGAAGCATATGCACAGGTTGTATATTCGAGGTCTCAGCATGTGTGTTACTGCAGAGAGACCCACCATGGTCAAATCGGCTGTCCATCACTTTGTTCGTGGTTATTAGAACCAAATGTTTTTAAACTGTGTGATCTGGTGTTTCGTGTAAAGTACTTTTTTTATCACTTAGTTTTAACCACAGCATCGTTCAGTCGATGAAAAAAGTGGACTTCTTTATTGATTTAGGTTCCACAAATGATTATTCTCGTCTGTACTATGCAACCTGGTTCTTAGAAATCGGTAACTTTTTGCAAATTCGAGTATTTAGTCGCACAAATAATTATGGTGACGAAATATCTTGTTTAACGTTATCTTCGGTGTGTTTATCGTGCATCCTTGTGAACAAGTTTTTTCGCATCAAATAAATGAAATTATATTGTTGTTCAAATCGCTTACTACAAATCGTTTGAATTGTTAGTCGTCGTTCAAAAGAAGTTGTTACACCTTAAAATATGATATGTTGGACATGTGAGCAATAAAAAAACTCAATACCGAGTAAGCATTTATGGGTGGGCTATATTTTTTCAAACCAGACTAATCACTACTCACACGTGATTACAGGATTCTTATTGAGCCAATCATTTAAGTAAGCCCCTTTCTCACGGACTTACTAATACTAAGTTTCCAGCCTAATAGAACACGCCAGTATTGCATATCCAGTCGACAACCGAGACTTAAACTCCAGACGACGTTTTCCTAAGGTGATCATTCCACCGTTAACCTCACACACAGCAGGTAGAAGCAACCGCCATAAAATTTTGGTCGCAGCTGCTTGTGATTATTGCTCAAGTTGTCTGTTCACATTGGATGAAGACCACATGACTCTTCTATTAGTTTTGACCAGTTACGACGCTATTAGGAATTCACGGTTCTTGGGCAGTTGCAGATTTGAGTCAAACGGACATTTCTATTACTAATAAAAGGACGGTAAGGCTCACCGAGCTTTAAGATTCCTCTCGAAGCATCTGACTAGACACGAAATCTGAGAGCTAAATCTTGTAGTAGTCAATGTATGCAACTTTCTTAGTGATGTGCACACAGTTATCAGCTCTAACTATCTAAGTTTCTTCAAGCATGTCCGCAGTTCGTTTGTAAGTAACAGTTGCTCTTCAACAGCGCCTGACCATAAACAGATTGTCTGAATACCTAAATATTCTAAATCTACTTAATCTCGCTCTGTTGAAACGTAATTCGGTTTGTATTAACTTCATGTTTGCTTCACTCATTTTCTAGCACAAACTCCTGTGCTTTTGAGGCAACAACTAACAGCACAAGTCTGAGCAGGTCATATTCAACGGTCAGACTGCGTCAGGTCATATGAGAAAGCTGTCTATGTAGCACAATACACTCTTTCTATACATGTTTTTAGAGCAACCGAACACGTTACTCACGCATATGGCCGTATGCACATACGCACACAGACCATAATGTTTGTTGTTTCTCTGCGTTCATTCACTGAGTATAAATCGTTTGTTCCTAATGTGAGTCATACACACCATGCTTCTATGGAGACTACTTGTTAGCTATGCAGCCAGAGGCACACATAAAGTGCTGGTAAATTTCACAAACGTGACCAGTGTCAACGCGCAAGCACCAGAAACAACGAAATTCGGTTTACACACTGTAGTGGGTTTGATATGTACAGTTTCGTTGAAGAAGACAAGCTGTTGATATGCAGACAGTTTTATCCAAATGGGTTTCAGTTCGGTGAGCCCTACGGTCAGAAAACTTTCATTTTGCTGATGTGCTTATCTTTTTTCAAAAGTAATTCACAAACAACTCCGGTGACTGCAACACCGTGGTGTAAAGGCTACGAGCCTACGTAATCATTCTGTGGTCCATAATTTTCACACGTATTTACAGATAATGAATTCCACTGGCAGTTGTGAGTGATGCTGATGGAATCTGAAAGGATTGAGGTAACAGTCCGCCACTTTGCGGGCGGTCAACAAGGTACACAGACTGCGTTGCAAATTTGTTTGAAACTGTGAAGGAAGTGAGTGGTTACTGAATGGTTACTTAAACAACATATATGTGGTTAATCAATTAGCTTAACCCATCAAGCGTAAACTAGTGCAGTTAGATATTTAACGTAGATGTGATTAAGACGCAATATTTCATACGATAAGCTAACTTTTAATGGGGATGTAAGGAAATCATAGTGAGAAAGTACTGCACTCTCTAGGGTTCATATACAAGCCGACAAGCTTACCAGTCAACATTATTGATAGCACTGGCTATTCTACTGGCATGATAGACAACTTTACACATATACAAATACATAAACGATGGAGACCAATTACAGCCCCAACGTCGAACAAGTCCAGATCTTATGGAGCTACAGAAATCTTTAATCGGCTTACCTAACAACGACCTATGAACATCTTCTCGGACACTTCTTCTATGGCGATTTGAAGAACACTATGATCAATATAATTATGTCACATCTGTTCGATAACTACTATCAACTCAATAAGGATAACGCTATTAGAGTCATCTATAAATATCCTGTGCTCAACTCTCTATCCATCAAACCGCAGTTGTTGTGGAGTACACTGCCAGACGTGGACAAGCTGTATTTATTATGGGTGACTGTCGCTGCCCTCAGTTAGTTCCAACTCATTGGGCTCACCGTGTGCCTGTTCGCGAACACACTTAATAAAACTTTGAAAACGCAGCTAATTAGTCAAAGGTCAGCTATATCATTCGTTTGCAAACCAACTATTTACCTCACCAGATACACTTCAGTCAACTATGACTGAACTAAACCATACAGTAATAGAGCGGCCACCTGATCATGATGTACGAAAATTTTGTCTAATCCGCTGACCGAAGTTGGCAGATGTCACCTGCTAGGTTACGGATTTGGTAATCTCCCGAAACACAATTTGGAGAAGTCGTCCGACAGGACGGCGTGTTTCAAGTAACTGTGACATCGCATCCGCAGTACTGACAACTGTATGATTTGAATAGACAAGCCAACTTTCCCGAGTTAGCCGCATGCATTAGATTATATTATTTTCCTAGTAATTTATTGGTTAAGCCACACTGTCTAAAAACGTCACAAATATGGTCAGTCATTTCATGGGGTGCAGTGTTCATCATTGGGGAACACACTTCAAATGACTTGAATAGATGTTTTATGTGAACCGCTCGATAAACAATTATGTAAGTACGATCTGAATTATAGCTCCAAACTTGTAAATCTCATAAAATGCTTGGATGTTCGAGACAAACTGATTTGGCGTTTCCATCTGCCAACATTGCACTCAATTAAACAGCCCGTGCTATTGACGAACTCGTTTCAAATAGTGGTGCGTAGTCGCAATATCGTTTTTCGTCTCAACAATCTGTGGAAAGACAACTGACCAATAGGTCTGTAAGTTTGAAAACTGAAACAATACTAAGATTTGCCTATCTGACAGCCACAAACTGAAAGTAACATGTCTTTCTTTTGATACTCTCTCTGGAATCACACACACAGCTTGGTCGCAATGCAGAAACCAATTACAGACAAATGTGGTAGTATCCTGGACGACAAGTTAAGCGTTTACAATTGACAATAGGACAATTTACATCCACATGGTAAGTGATTTATTGAGCACCAGATATTATGTATCGCTCAGTTTATTAAGGTACACTATTGAATGGCAATAGGTTGTGCATTGCAAACATGTAGCCTAGTTGGTGCATCATATCGGATTCGTTTGTTGCTCAAGTGATTAAGTAAAGTATATTTAAAATTTTCCAAATCTAAACATTTTGTTGAACACCACATGCATTTCTATCGAATAGTCCAGTTTGTAGACCCAAGCCTTCTTTTTGCATAATTACCGAATGATTATTGATACTAAACCATAATAATGGAGTTGTTAGCTCATCGGTTACAAACCCAACAAAGCACTCTGTATGCAAACCTTAATTCACTCAGTAGACAGATTATGAGTTACGGACATTTCAGGTTTCTGACAAAGATCCTCGCATAGATTGCCTGTCTTACTGACAATGTGCAAGTTGGTTCTTTTTAACTCCACAACCCCAGCCTGGTCTGGATTGATACAATAACGGCTTGACCTCACCAGACTTGTTCATCACATGTTTGAGTTCAGTGCTACATACCTACTTACGGTTGCGATACAAAATGGACAGTTGCTGTGCTGTTAAACTGTTCATAAAGACCTATACACGCCAGTTGCTAGTGTCCTTGCTTCTTCGTTCCGTCTGCGGGTCTTGCACTGTGATTCGTTGGGGGTGGAGCGGCTTTGGCAACGAAAACCGGTACGCCCTATTGTTATGACCTTCTCGGAGTACCTTAGTTGAACAGGCCATATTTGTGGACGCCTGGTGCACACACACACACACAAGAGCATACTCAGGAGCGTATTGACGAACCACTGTGACCCACAAACCAGTCGACGTACATAGCACACGCGCGTGCACGTAAACCAGCTGTCTCTAAAACAGGGTGAGGGAGAAACTGGACTTTCTGTTGGTTTACAGAAGTTATGATGGTCCAACAGAACTATGACCCATATGAAGTGCTCTATCAGAAAAGCATTGTATTAAACCAACAGAATCTGAATGTCTTAATTTTAAGTGACTACCATATTGTGAAGAAAGTCATCGACACATGTTAGAGATAAGTTTCGAGGCCAAATTGAAAGGTTAATGGTAACCTGGTTAACTTTAAGCTAAAACGAATTGTACCATTTCAGAACACGCCCATCAGTGTATATTCAGAGTACCTGCAGCCCGTGTTATGCACTCTGGGTTTATGACAGTTAGGTAGCGAAGATCCGGTTGTGAACATTCAGGGCCTTAGCAGGCTTCCAATCAGTGCCAATAATCGAATGCCCTTACGCTACATATAGTCTGCTAACTAAGAAAAAAAAGTCAGAGCTACTAACAAAAACAGTTACAGAACATAAGTTTGGGTGGGTTCAATGGGTTTAATTGTGTGAAATTTCTTAAACTCTATACATGATTTTTCAGCAGATACTTAACAAATCAGATCAAGACAAAGTTCAACATGTTAATGGAGTCACTCACCGTGCGAACACCCTGCTCTAGAAATGTTCGGATTGTTTCAGTGGCTCTCCTCAATTTGATTGCGGCGCGGTTCTCAAAATCTTCCACACTAACCAACACGTGTAGGTCTTCATCTAGGTGCTCCCAGTTTGATTTTCCCCTGTTCATATCCTCCTAATGAAATAATCAACACGCATAACACTGTACATATAGTTTCCAGATCATGGAAAAACATGAAAGAGAGCAGTTTCGTTTAAGTCTAGTCTACAATCAGTGTAGTGCAGTAATTCGAACCAATGTTTTCCGTGTTAAGAGTTGAACACCTCCGTAGTCAACTCGCTGATCACGTAAAGCAAGCTATGAAGTAATCCAGAGCAGTTAATGGCTACACCACCCCCCAGCGACGAGATGATTGATCACGATAAACCAAATACATTCAAATTCACGACCTTTAAATTAACGTTAGCTGTATAGAATGGGTGATCTGACTAGCTGAGCGTTATTCACAGGTGCTTGTGTCTCAACGTTGAGATAAGATAGTTGGATCGTATTTAATATGGAATCAGTAGTCAACAAGACCGCATTATGGAACGAATTCTAAATTCACCTAATGGCAAGAATATACACTACTGGCGAAACTAAAAATAAGCCTTGAATATATATATATATATATATATATATATATATATATATATGAACTCGACGAATTCGACTAAATGTGAGTGCTTTTCAGTTTAATTTCTATACCTTGCAACAAATGTCGCATAAAATCAAAATCATGATACCATTTATTCACGAGGAAACTTAACTTTGCCATAAGCATTGATATTAATTTTCTGATCGGTTTACAGTATATGCTCCTATTTTAAACAACAATGCAACACACGAAAGCAAACATTTTAGTCCACTGTTAATCAAAAATATGCATTTATCAAAATCAGCAGTTCGCTTGGTGCGTCCGATTGAACACTGACAGATGACTATGAGCTAACCTTCCGGTTCATAATTAGAGTGATTTATCATAATATAAGCTGATATTCTGTTGTATCAGGTAGTCGGTTGGGTAAATGTTATGGTCTGATCATCGACTACCACAAGTGACCCACAGTTTACCACACTGATATCAATCATCCAACAAAAGTATTTTAATGAGTATAAAAGTCGGCTTAAGTAAAGGTATGAAGTAAATTTGTAAAAGTATGTTCGATGTCATGATTAAAATTGTAAAAGTTTGTTTTACTTGGACGGTTACATTCAGAGATTTTCAGTATTAGTAGTACGTATAGGGGAACTGAGCTAAACTGCGTGACAATTCATGATCTTGCTGCATTCTTTATGGGGAAAAAATCGCTGTAAAATAAACCGGTCGAAATTGTTTTCTAGATGAGACGAATGAACTTAACACGCGTTTGTGTACGCGATTATCAATCAGACCAAATTACTCGTGCCTTCGTTGATAATAGTTTGAGTGAATCTTTTGAACAAGAAATATGTACCAAGTGAGTTGTACGTGTAATACTAATGTACGCATTGTCTCATAAGAACAAAGATTGACTGATCGATTGAGTAGTGAATAAAGAAGTACTAATGGTATCGAAAGGAATGAAGTTAACATAGGACAACTTACCGATTGAACTATTTATTCTATAATACGTTTCTTTCGCTGATATGACCTACTACGATTCCATACCACTTCTAAAAATGTTTCTAAACATAAGGAGCTGTTTATACTTTAGTCCTCAACCGAGAATGTACCTTGAGTCGACGAAGGTCACACTAAACTCTATTCATTTCTTGTCTTTGTGTTAGACTATCATATGGCTTGTATGTTGTCCTTCTAACTAACCGTGAGTGTTGGATATAAGACGTTGGCTCCAGGTAATTAGATGATGTGTGCAAATAATGTAGTCAAATCAATGAATTCAATGGTTGGCAGTAACTATTACCCCATCTGTTGAAGTATAAATAAAAATGTGATTCAGTCACCTCAGCGCCACAAAGCTAAGACGATTTTTCACTAGTGCTTTGTAAATGCAAGCACTATTTTCACTTGCACTCTTTATCGCCTGTCCGATGAAATATGACCTCAAGAATCCGTTTTTAGACGCCGATACACAACCATCGTTACCACGTTTTCAGAGTAGTTCATCTACCATTCACTTTAATCACGAATGAATCGGTTCGCTTTTAATTGCACAGAAAAGGTTAGGCGAGTTGTTTCTTCAAGGACTTTCTCTTTTGAAAATAAGCTAAACAGAAGGGGGACAGGATGGTTTTCAACTTTAATAACTGCTGCATTGATTGGTCATTGATATTTATCCCCAGATAAGCGCTAGCTATCTTCTCAGAAGTTTATTGCCTGCACGATGTTCGAATGAAGGATCTGTTTCGTAGATAGACCAGGTTTATTCCGTTTTTTTTTTCATGCAAATATTCGAAACAAATAGATGGTTGGAACAATTTAGGCGATCTTCTTTCGTCCAACAACTGTGCGTTGTAAGATTGTTATTACCATCCTTCTTTTTGTTGTGACTTTGGATGATAACCTAGAGACAATACTGGTAGATGGTAGTTCTTGTGGTGTCTATAATCGTCCTGAAAAGAAGCATTATGACTTAAATACCGAAGATAGTGAAACCTCAGACAACTGGTAACTTATGAGCAACTCAGTATACATACAGATTGAACTATACTCACAACTGCTGGCAGTTGCAGCATTCCCATAGACTTTCCAGTCTGCCCCGTTTGAAAAGAAGTATTGCTCACAAATGAAAGTGGTTAAGCGTTCATATATGATAATTCTGTCGTGTCTATTGTGGGGTCAATGGCGTAGTGATCAAGAGGGTTGCCTCATGAACGTGTGGCCGGAGTTCTAGTCCCGGCCGTGTCAAGGATATACAATAGTGACGAGCTCTGACGAAAGCGAAACTCGGATCTAGTGCTTCTTTTCAATAAGGGTCGATTGGAAAGTTTATGGGAATGCGAAAGCTGTGGTCGGTTGTGGGTGATGTTCAATCTATGTGGAAACCAAAATCCCCTACTAGTCATCATTAGTTCAGTATACCTCAAGCAATTATGTGATATTCCTTCGCCGAAATCGGATACACCTTACATCCAAAAAGTGCAAAATATCATCTCAGAATTGTTTGAAATCTGTCTTAGTTGGAAAATGAGAATGGAGCATTAGATATTTCGAGTTATTTCATGCAAGTGGGTAAATCTGTGGGCATCATTGCTGATATAAACGTAGTGGTTATCAACCACATCTTGAAAGCGCGACCGGCTTTTACCAATTCGTGCTGTTTTTAGCGACTTTAAGGTCTAGCCTTTCTAAAAAAACAGAAACGTGTCAGCGATACTCCGAATCCAAACATAGTGCGACTGCTAGTTCCGTCGTTTAGGTTAGTGATCCCTATATTCAAAGAAGTTGCAAATAAGATAACAGCTTAAGAGGGTGTTACGTTGGCACTGTGGTTGCCAGTGCAATGTCCGTTTCGATGTCCTCTAAAATCGCAACCTAGCAGGTTAGGAATATTCAAGTTGCAGCAATTTTTTCGGAATATATACCATCATTAAAGAACACATGATAATAGCCCTAAATCAAGGGATCAAAAACTGAATTGTACCCATGCCTTGGTAATCAACATAACTGTTAAATCTAACAGGTACTGGCTACGTTTCCAGTCGATTGTTGCGTTCGTTTAACAGTGACCTCTAGTAAGATCATTTTCCAGTTACGAATTTCAGCACCCGTTTTGAAAGGTAGTTCTCGGACCAACAACACCAGAACATAACTCCCACCTTGAAAACGTTAATTTTGGTAGCAGTGTTCTGAAACATTTGATCGGGATATTTTGATTTGTCTCTCAAGTTGCAAATATTTTGATGCCTATTATAGAAAGCTACTCAAGAACCATTACGTTTCTTGTGAAGCATGTGCGACTCAGCCTACTTTTTCTATCAGAAGGCTAAGATCTACACTATTATCCTCAGCAGCGCCTAAGTATGCTACTAGAAATTGACAGGAATAGGGCGTGCGTATTAATTTTTTTATCAAACTATCATTGCATTCAGACTCATCCAATAGCGTATCAATTTTTAGTCTTTTCCAGAACATTACCCAGTTTCCAAAATGTGTGTTTAATTTGAATTATTTAAGGGAAATTAAATGAATTGTGCGTTGTGTTCCAGTAAATTTATTCACTTAATACACTTATAAACTATTTCAAAATCATTTATTCAACTGAATGACTTTTAATATATAAGGCCTGAACAAAACTACTCAATAAGTATAGTATCCTATTCCAGCGTGCAGTACGAATTAATCTACCAACTTGGAACAGACGGTCTTCCTTGATGGGACTGACCACCATTAGAAATGGAATTAGAGGCTACTCAGACATACAGCGTACCAACCAAATTGATTGCAAGAATAACCGATCACTAGCTTCATTTAACAAAAGAACAAACATATTTCGTCATTGTTTTTGAAATCAACCTGATAGTAATTGACGCCAAAAAGTAGAGTGACTTGCACCATGATAAGTCGATCACATCTCATTTTGTAATCACTGACAAGTTCTTTGCCTCTTTTGTGATGTTATTTCAGTTTCTCTTGCTGGCCCGGTATTCTCCTGACTGAAGTCGATTTATATGAATTTGTTAACCATATCTCATTATGTTATGACCCGAGAAACTCGTTTAACATGGGGTGACTACACTAGGTTGCGTAATTTTTATTTTTTTATCATACTGCATTTTATTGGTCAATTTCTCTTTGCTTCTTTTGGCAAGCGTCTGCTAACATCCGACGTGTCGACTAGCGATATCCCGACGGGGGTTGGTGTCTAACACACTAAAAATGAAGATATAATTTGAGCAAGCCCGCCTTGAAGCTGGTAAAATGCTTGAATCCATCCGTTTATCCATTGCTGTGATGTCGTGGAGGTTCTTGCTTATTCCTTCCATCTGATGTTCATCTAAGACTGCGACGTTGTTACACGGCTGTTTCTGCTACACGTAAAGTAGGACACTTTAACTTAAAGACGTTTAGAAAGCAGCTACACGTGTGTTTCTCGCAGTGCAGGTCCCCACCTGGAATCAGCGGCTAAAACATCTGAACAGGTGACGACAGAATTAGTGGAAAATGTGCGGCACTGTTCTTCTCTTTCTCACAATTTTACTATGCGATATAGCGAGGTGTATTAAGGGATTTATAATCCAAAATGAGAAGATTTGCCGGGTTATCCTATTACAATCCCTAGGCAGTGAATAAGATGGATTAATTCTCTGCATCAATGCTTCAAAGGACCAGGGGTAGATTCAGAGCGCAATCAACACACGCGGTGCCATCACCTACTGACGTAGCCTTCAGGAGGCTTTTGCATTGTCCCACCATGGCATTCCTAGAGGAAGAGGATACATAACTGTCTGCTTAATCTGGTAAAATGGCGCTCAACAAAGAGGCTCACACAGTGGCTGACTCCTGCTTTCTAAAACTGAACAGTGGGCAGTGAACTTGGCTGAGTCTCTCAGGTGTAACCGGAACGGTTTTTCTGCAGCAACTTTCCTCGGCATGTTGTTTATAGGCTAATCTTACAAATGTAAATATGCAGATGCGAACAAAATGTCGTCGCGCGAGATGTCTTACACATCATTGTTGGCTTTTCAAATATTCTCTGGGGCAGCCAAGCTCTCAATACCTTAAAAGTGATGGAGACAAGGTTACTTACTGTCAAATTACTTCGCACCTTCTAACTTTTTAAAATCATTTTTAAGTCCTCCTGAATTCGATTTACAAACAATATACCATATACGTGCAGCCACTAAGTCAGACTAATAGCCCTGTTAGCATGACTTTCAAAATCATTCATGCTTAAGAATTTTGGGAATTGGTTGCCTGCGTGGAAGGTGTGCAATCAACACTTGTGACTCCGCTGTTGTTCTAGAAAATGCTTGTCTTGTTCATTTTCTTTCCGTAACTGTTTACTGAAACGTCAACTTAGAAGCCTTTTATTTAACTACGTGAAAGCGCCACCTTTTTTTCGTCTTAAGTAAGTTACCCACAAATTATGCAAAAATTATTCATACTTTCATCCATTCACCAAACTTTGTATTTAAGTGCTAACTGCTGAATTTGTATATTAAGCTCACATTAATGTTGAAGAATACACTAGCACTTTGACTGCACTGATTTTTACTAAGTCAAATAGTGTAAAGCTGTCGGCTCGCACTTACAAATCCATGTCAGTTACCTTGCAGTTATATACAAATTATTCAAGTCCAAATTTCTATAGTTGAATCTCATAATTTTGGAATGTCTAAAAAACAAGCAAAATGTTCTGAAGCTTCACAAGTTATTTCAAATAAGTTAAAGTAGTTTCTATTTTGCCTGACAATTTTGGTGACATCAATAATAGTTTCTATCCTCTGATGAGGTTTTTAGTTTGGCATACTATGCAAACTTTTCGTTTCAGATGAGCTAAGTAATCATAGATGCTTATTTCTTTCATTCATGAGAGATCCCCTTTGTAAACTGTCACTGAAAACTCGGATAACCTGATAAGTTTACTGAGTTACTCATACCCAAGCTAATACTGAAAACTCACTCTGTTTGACTGCTCGGGTCACTGTTCACTGGAATATGTACGTTAATGCCACAAGGTTTACAATAAATAAATATCTCGCACAGTCAATTGCAGCTTCTCAATCCACACATACGCTTCTGCTATTCCATTTAAAAACAACATTGCGCTCGAGTTTCTGTTCTGTTAAAGCGTGTTAGTTAATTTTTCTGTTGTCATCCTACCAGTCTGTTATGTATAACCGTAACAGTAGAGACAGAAAAGAATAACAAGTTGTCATGTTGTCCAAGAAAATCTAAGATTCAGAGGTTTAAAGAACCACAGTCTAGATATTTACTATAAGTAGACTATCGGTAATATTACCGTCTTGATTGCGAGCTGCACATTGCTGGCAGTTTGAAAACGTTATAAATAATAAATCCAAAGTGTCGTGTTTTTATGATGGAAAATGAGTTACGCAATAAAATTTAGGAAACACAGTAGACAGCGTCCGTCGTTTCCCGTATTGATTACTATTCTAGTGTCTACTGTATTTTGATTCAACCCTTAGCAGTTGATTGGGTTAGATATTGTCACTTATTTATTGTTACTTTTTAACCTTCTTTTCAGTGTTTTTTTCGAAATTTGCAACTAATGTTCTCGCTTTTAATCGACTATGACCTTCAATTCCACGCAGGTTTTCTCTACGGGCCACAAGTTCAGGTTTACCACTGCATATGATTAAGTTGACCGTTGTTATTCACCACGCAGTGGGTTTGCTCGTTCGCTCGTTTAAGCGACCGGGTTTTTGTATACACAAGATGTCTGGGCAAGCTCCAGGTTTTTTATCGTCGAAAATCCCATCATTGCCCGACATCCTCACCTAGTTTCCTATCCCGCAATATGTTGCCTAACGGTGTGTGGAATGGCAAACCGTTCATATCCGACTGTAGTTTCGCCACCTGAGTGACTAGATGAAAAAAGGTTTGTGATTTTTGTAAAGCTTCGCATGGTCTAATGACAGTCTACCAACTCCTCAGTCCTCATTCATGGAAGGATTTGGATTGGTTAAACAAATATTTGGCAACAAAGTTCACTTGTTATTTGTTGAACCAATGAAATTCTATTGACCCGACGAACTATTAAAAACAGGTATTTGTCCAAGTTGTTTTACCAGTTATGGGTGTTTGAAACTTCATTTACGAGGCACCTTACACCTTAAATCATTTCAAGGTAACTCAGAATATAAACAAGGATATAAAATCAACCAAACGCTCAATAGCCTTCAGAACAAAAGGACCTGGCCTCGTGATTCAGAAGACATTCGATGAAAAATCACTTACTTTCTTCTTATCTCTCAAAGATCCGCGTCCTCTCACCATAATTTTACATTCCAGATCTTGTTCCAATTGTTTAGCAGTTAGACCTCGGGGGCCCAGTAGTCTCCCGACAAAATTGTACTGGACATTTGTCAAATTAATCAACTATGAACATACATTTGGATTTTCTTTTACAGGAACGAAAACCTTCTCTTGCAATGTTGTAATATTCCCAGCAGGTTCGGGCAACTCATTTTCTGACTTTCTGAATGATTCATTGAGATGAAATAGCCTTTCCCGGACACGTGTAATTTCTGATCGATCGAAGAAAACAGAGAAACTTAACGACTGGGTGATTATTTCAAGCATCCACCAAATTTTTATTACACACACCGTAGAAAGAAAACATTGGTTTGAAAATTTTCCTACAGAAATTTCAGTGAAGTACAAATAACCGAGCCTTTATAAGCGCAATCTATTTGTTACATCAGCTTCACATTAGAGCTCTGAAACACATTGTTACACAACACGGAAAGCCAGAAGCAAACTAATGTGAACAAGTGTGATACTGCATTGAGTGGTGAGATTAAGTTGAAATTAGTTTTGTTTATTATGTGCACTGCATAGAAAAGTTAACATCATGCCGTATAGGGCTAAATCTCTGGCTGAAACGTAATGCATAGAAATGTACGTGCGGTTACATGAAATTCAGTAAAAAACGAACGAAAATAACGAAGGTAGCCCGATGAATTGTGAACGATATATTAACCAAAGCCCAACTACTGTCTGGTTAGTACGCATGTTTCAAAGGATTTAAAGCTACATTTGTAAATCTGATCGGTTAATACGTCATGAAATTACCTCATCATAGGCTGAAAGTTAAAGAAACAGTCATCCTTAAGTGTCACATGAAAACAAAACACTGTCTTATTTACCTTTTTCCAAAATAATTTCTAAATGCAAAAATATATTGGGAAAGTTTTGCAGTTGTTTCTTGTCTTTCAAAAGGTCTTGCAAATATTCCGGAGTCGCCTTGTGAACAAGAACGGAATCCAAACTTTTATCATGATTTTCTATCTTCATTGTTGGTTATATGTCAATTAACTTAATGTTCGCTGATCCAACTAACACATTTCTCCCCCGAACGACCACGCATACAATAAAATATTTTAAAAAGCCGCTACTAATGTTTGACCTTCAAATTCACATAACACAACAACCCTTGATCTCAAGTTAGTTCACCAAACGTGGTGGCTAGTGGCCTGATAGCTCAGTTTATCAAGTTATCAGTAACCTCTGACTTCTCCATTACGAGAAACTGGCTTCAGGCTTTGTCTGCCTGACTCCCGTAATCTTCAAGTGTAATGTCAGGTTTCTATATAAGGAAAGAGGAAAACAAACGAGAGGAGTAGAAGCAGTTTGCCTGCAGGCTAATAAATAAAATGAAGACAGGACAACCGTACTGAAATGGCTATGCATATATGCGCACTTTTCTTGAAAATACACCAATACTGTGTGCATGGTCCATCAGTCGTATGTTACATATGTAAATGCGACAATTCCACAACACTCCGATTATATGATAATGCGAGATGCAATACTTTACTGCCCACCCTCTGAAAAGAGGGCTTGAAGACTGCGTACGTGCATAACAGCTCACTGTTCATGTAGGTGGAAGTGGATATATTAAGAACGAGAGACGTGCTCAGGGATAGCTGAATCCATTTCAAACCCTCGATTAATCAAGGGCGACACATGAATTCGCAAACACTGAGATGATCCGATATGTATTGATGATCAGTGAGGAGGGGCGGTAGGGTTATACGGACCTCATTTCCTACCACACCATCAGGCAGGACCAACTTTGAAGTTTTCGGAGTGCAGGTGGGTGCTTTCCTTACTGTTTTTTTCCTGTTTCTTTTATGGAAAGCATGTTCTCAAATGGTTATGACGTCATCACCTCATTATTTCAGTCACAGGTTCCTGTGTAACTTGTTCACCGCGGTCTATGTTTTTCTAAACAAATGCCTGCATATATAATTTATTTTGGTACCAAGAGTAACGACGTCTCATGGGTGCTATCAAAGTTTACGATTTACACCTACCAGTCGGTCCCACCTAGGTGCTCCAATGCTAGTCACAGAATGTGACTTCCCCTGTTATCGTGTGTAAAAAACTATATTCCCGAAATTTCTGCTTTGTTAGCTTGGTACCTGGTGCAGAAATTGAAATCGCCGAACTCTGTGTCATGGATTCATATCTGTATGCTTTGACTAGCCGTTAATTGAAAACGACCTTATGGTATACCTTCGAACTTCGGCATGGCTGCCGTCATTGTGGTTGATAGCGTGTGGTAATGTTAACACAGGGGTGTTGGAGCGAATTTTTGGTTACGTCCCGTATTTTTAAGGTTGTTTCTTATTTCATTTTCTTTCCCCATCCCCTATTTGCAGGAAGCGGCTTATTTTATTAGTGTGTTAAGCGTGGACTACTGTTCGGCTTAACCTATAATGTGGAACAAATTGGCAGAGCAGTTAGAAATGTTCAGGCACGGAATACTGTTTGCCTTCACTTTTAAGCTAGAACAAATAGATTGAGCAGTTATAAGTGTTTCCGCACAGGTTACTGTTTGGTTCAACCCGTCAGGCTAGGACAATTGTGCGGACCTACTGTGGGCTTTTAATTGGAACGTACTCTTCGATGTCGTTCTTTTAGCAGGTCACCAGGTCCACACTCCAGTATACGTCAGGATTTCATGGAAAACTTTACAAACGCGGTAACAACGAATGGCTATGCATGCCGAACATAACTACGGAAATATCACAGAATTGCCCGGCTTTTGCGTTTAATCCTGCTGCAGTGGAGTTCAGCGATCGTATTATACTACTGATACCGCGGCTATTCAGTAGCATGTGCAGGGCATACTTTTTGACAACGCACAAGCCACAAGAAGACTGCAGGAGGGATAATCAAAGTGCAGCATCGCCCATAACGATCCCTGCTACCCAATGGATCTGAGCACTGACATCTGTGGTAGGCGAGGCTGTCTGAGGCCGAATACTGCGTGCAAATGAGTGGTTTTGTGGCAGGTTTGGTTTACATGCTTAACCCGTGTGTTGCTTTGTCGAATAAATAACCCTTGTGTCATCCGCGTTCTTGGATCACAACACTACGCTACAATATAGTTACTGGTGTATCTTACGTTTGTAGCCTACCAAAAATCCTAGTCCTCATGATCCAACAACGGTTCTATCGTCAGAAGTATAACCTTATCTTCCTGCTTAATTACATTCAAATTTCAATGAAAGCATTTATTTGCACGTCTACGACCGACTTTCATTATATTGCACCAATAATTCTAAATAGCGTAAAATGCAAGTTTTCGTTATTTTTCCAATAATTCCTGTGCCATTTGGCTGCCGTACATTCCTTACTTTTGCCTTTGGATGATTAAAACGAAAAGATTTTCCGGCAGCAGAATACTACGATTTCAGGAAATGGAACAAGCCACAAAATTACAGTTTCAGCAACTTGAAAAGATTACTCGAAAGGTTACAGGGATATTTGTGGTCTACCGATTACACGCAGGTTCAACAGACCGTCGTCAGGCGGCGAAAAATGAGGAGAGGATATGAAATAAATGACTTTATGAATGATGGTACTGTACTAAAGACAGGGCTGGTGTACTATTAGGAGGAAAAGAAGAATTGGGTTCGATATTCCGGGGTTAACACGTAGATGTTTAATGAAAAGTTTTAGGTTTTTATGACTGGGAAAGATAAATCACGTCAGTCCACCTCCTACGTATTCCCACTAGTAGTAGCGTGGCCACAAACTCCCTGTTCCAGCTGTGCTCGACAGTGATCATGTAAGACAAACTAGTACCTCAAATCTGGTACGAAGGTTAGTAGCAGTACTTTAAGCGAAAATAATGAATAGACAAATTATATATACAACCTTTTACTCACATTTTTGCATACAGATAACTGTCTACTTCTAAACAGAGCCAAGTCCAACATAGTCGCATACACAAGACGCATATACGGGGTTAAAAATGCACACCCAGTCCCAATTAGGTCAGGAAACACTCTATTCCAGACACTTTCCACCCTATACTCGAATACATCGACCGCTGAAGCATAGAGAGTGTGTGGGGAGGGTTTGTTCCACATGTTCACCACTCTGTGGGACAGGAATCAAGCGCAGGCATCTTCATTTGCTTCCGGCTTATAGATCCTCATATGATGTCATCTCAGTTGGGGCATTTTCACCGGCTAAGAAAGTACTAGCTTGTACATCGGAAAGACCCACTAGGACCCTGAAGGATTTTTCAGATCAAGCCTTTATCGTTCGAGAGAGAATATATTGGGTTTTTAGCCTAATGGTATAGTCTAAGTGCTTCACACCCCGTATCAACCTAGGAGCTAACCTCTACATGCTTTCAAGGCACTGTCCATCCATCAGTAGGCTTGGACTCCAGGCCTGAATATGGTGTTCAAAATGAGGTCTAACAAACGCTTTGCGCAGCGGAGTTGGTACTTCCGGATCTCTGGATGAGATCATTCTCGTAAACCGAAAAAGCTGACCATTCGCGGTTTATGCCTACAAAGCGCACTGCGTTGCGGCCTTAAAGTCGTTCCGCATCAGGACCTTGGGGGCTATAACTTTGATTACTTGCACTAGCCTGTGTGGACTACTTCAAATGGGAGGCTGTCTTCCAGTGGATCCGTTGCCTTCTTCGATCGGCTGCTGGAATTTTCGTGGATTGAGGAATTAATGCCATCTTGTTGACCAATCAGGTAGCTCTACTAAACCAACTTGGAGGACATGCAGATTTGGACTTCCGGAAATTATCAAATCGTCAGGAAACACACTATGCGGAGATGATAGGGGCGTGGTCACGTCATTCTCGTCATCTAGGAAGGGTAAAAATCCAAGAACCGACCCTTGTGGAACTCGGCTGAATACAGAGAAGGCTGTCAAACTGAATCTTCCAGCGGCTAACACCCTGTTAGAGAACATCTCCGCCATCTCTCGAGTGATAACCGGTGCTATCGGGTAATGCTGTAGCTTCAGTAATAGCATTCGATCACTAGCCGAACCAAATGCTTTGTGGGGGTGCAGATGACACGCTTTTATAGGTTCTGCTCTAACCAAACGTTTCCTTGGATGGGCAGGAGTTTTTGTTTACCGATCCATGTTGGTTCGCATTCAACAGCGTTTTTTCGTAGGTGTTCGAGGATTTCGTTTCTGATGACGGCTTCGCGCATTTTCAGTAGAATGTAAGTGATCGACGCGAGTGGTCGATAGTTACAGGTTGCTCCTCCGTTTCCGTCTTTGTGAAGGTTTACGACATTTGCTCTACACCAATCCTGAAGCACTCTACCTTCTTTGATAGATCGGCTAGCTGATGGATGATGACCGCGTGAATGCCGTCTGGCCCCGGGGCTTTCAGTGTTTAGCCGCGGCACTATATTTTTCCCAAGGTTTGTCTGCATGAGCCATTCCCTTGACCAGCACAGAGAGTAAATCCAGGGAAGAGTATTACTGACTGTCCTTCCGGTGGACACCCGCAAAGTGCAACGCCAAGTGTTCCGCCTTCTCACAGGAAGTAGTAAGTGGGTTGTCGTTGAGGAGCTTGGGGCTACCTATTTCCCTGTTTACCGCCGGCTTAGCTTGAACATATGCGCAGTACCGCCTCAGATTTACTTTGACTTCCAGAGTTAGGGCAATTGTGTTGTTCGCCGGCATAGTGTTTCAAAGCCGAAACGAGGTGGGAACGGCCACTTAGGCGCAAAAAGAGATCGTTCGAATCTTTCATGAAATATTAAAATGCATGTTGCGGGACAAATATATAAATATAATCAAATGTACTAGTGGTGTTGCAATAAGGAAAATCAGCTATATCTAAAAATTGCCCATATTCGCACTTTTGTTTAAAAGAAACGTGTCACCATTTTTTTAGATAAGAGCCTAATATTGACTTTCCTAATTGAATTTACGTTCTGAA